>QYTT01095128.1:42595-59791 GCA_006980735.1 Dasypogon diadema
ATTGCCATTAATGGAAGAAGAAAACAAATCATTTAATAGATGTCCGTCTGTCTGTCTGTCTCTTTGTCTGTCCACGAGTTATCTCAAGAACGCCTTAATACGTTCCGTGCCACGGCAATTTTTGAAGATTTTCCATTCAGGCCGCGTGGGGCGTATACGATCCACACTTTAAAGATTTAAAAAAGTCGTTTAAGACGTATGCCTTACAGTTTTACAATACTACAAAGCTATAATTAGCGAAAAAAAGATATAAATTTTAATATGCTACTATAAACGCTGTATACATGATGTGAAGTTGTCTGTATTTGACTCTACAATAAATTTGTTAAGAATTCTTGTTTTCCAATCAGAATTCCAAATGGCCTGAACGGAAAGTACAGCGGGGGTCGTATACGCCCCACATGGCACGGAACGTGTTAAGCTAGAGACTTGAAATTTGGTACACAAATACTTTATTATCCACGGAATATTCACTGGCATTCAATGGCAAATTAAAGCTAAAGGGTGCATCGACAGGTTGCGGATAGTAGGACTGCTTGCAGATTTGAAGGTCAGCTGCAAATATGTAAGAATAAGTAGCCGCGGACAATTAACTACAAACGCATTATTTTCTTTGTTCCCTACGTCTAGGGTATAACATAATTGGTCTAAACCAACAATTATATATAGCTTCTTTCCTTGTTTATATTTACTGTGAAATCTATTAGAGATGTATCATTTGTTTAAAAACGAACTATCTGAGCTATCAAATCAATCAGGAATTGACAATACTAATTATAAAATCGAGGACTACGTGAAAATAATTTTTCTAAAGTGGTATCAACTTTGTATGTAGGATCAAAAACAAACTAAGACTTTTTCAGTTATATTCAATTAAGCAATGAGTCAACGTTTAATAACAATAAAATGGTTAGTAGTCACAATTGACATTATTATTCTAAACAGAATCTGCGACTTATCGTTTGGCACGGATTCGTACTACCGTATAGTCAATCCCGGACATACTTATTAGTGTAATTAATGAAAACCCGGAATTTCCTAATAATTCGCATGTTGAGCGAGTAGCATCTTTGCCGTAACTAGGTTAAGAGTAATTCGCTGCTCGGGCCCAGTATAAGAGTATAGAAATAACGTTGTATTAATTATTGTTAAATAAGAGGAGTTGTAGGTTTTAGCTATACTGAAAAGTTTACGGAGAAATTACAATTTAAAAAATTGGACTGATCTTCAAATCACTCTTAACAGCAACATCCATAATGAAATTGATAAACCCATCTTACGTTCCTCACGGGTTTAACAGCTTAAAATTTTTAGCACGTTTTCTTAATAAATGTTCAGATTTATTTAAGGCGGATAATTAAACTGGGTCACCTGCCGTAAATTTTTTCTCGCTGGCTAATATTATCTGAATTTAAATTTACAAACAATTTATCCCTTTTAGGTAAATTACTTAAGGGCCTATTGCGGATGATGACCGTCAATATTCGATCAACTTTCCACTCAGATTTTAGTGAGTTCGCCTTAAATTTTTCAAATATTAGAATCGGAGGCTGTTTACTATTGCTACTATCATCATGGATAAAAGTTCGTTCTTTACATTATAGAAATCTTTATACGTAAATTGATCGAATATCGGAAATTAATAACCGCAATCAGTCGCAATATACACCAAGCTTTCTTAACCCTTTTACTACTTGTGAGCCGATATATTGGCTTTTTATAGGCTTATCTGTTATACGGGTATAGTAAGAGGGTTAAATTAGCTTATATCGGATCACTATACTTTGACTAAGATATCAGGAAATATTTACAACTCAAATTGAATTTTATTGCTTTTATAACCTCTTGGTGCATTCGTCGAAATCTGTAAAAAAAAAGAAAATAAATTATTTTCTTCGTATCGCACACATCTTTATGTTGACCATAACTATCTACCCAAATGAAAATCAAACCAATGACAAATCAGCATTCACTCGTTTGACTGCTTTATATTTTTTCAATTTACAATTCATTCAGTTTCATAATTTTTTTTCTTGTCCATTTTTTTCCATAGGTGGAGGCGCTATTGAAATGGAACTTTCAAAAATATTACGTGATTATTCACGCACGATTGCTGGAAAAGAGCAGTTGTTAATAGCTGCCATTGCAAAGGCATTAGAGGTCATACCACGGCAATTGTGTGATAATGCTGGCTTTGATGCAACTAATATACTCAATAAATTGCGACAAAAACATGCGCAGGGTAAGTTTTATTTCTATTTTTAGGTATCTTAAAATTTTGCATAACAGGTTTAATGGTTGTATACATTAAGGGAAATATGTGTGTAGATGCAGAATCCCACTGCTCAGTATATTTTTCGTATATTATTGAGGAAACCACATTCTGTTTAATGGTAATTAAATCTTTTTTGTGCATTAGTTATCGGAAAAACAGTAGACAATACAAATTGGAGGTGTACAACCTTACCGATAAATAAATTCAAAATAATAAATCTTATTACAGCGTATGCATTCGCGCTACATTATCAAAAAAAAATTAAACTTAGAAGTTATCGTAACAAAAAACTTATTTGCTTGGCGACAGTCAGGCGCTCTCAATGGGCACTAATGCGAAACGAGATTTTTTAGAAATCGCATCGCCGGCTTTTTAGATATTCATCTTTGTCGAGTGAAATTTCAAAATCCATTTTAAAATTAATAGTCTGCTTCATATGCACGCGCTTCTTGTTTTAAACTTTTGCACATTCTAAATAAAAACTCAAATGGACAGGTTAGTTCATGTAAGTAGGAGATTTTAATTCAGTGCAGTGATTTTTTTTATAAATAGCCCAGTTGAAAATTATATAATCTTAGGAATTATGACAACTATAAAAATCTCTTATCTTTTTTTTACGTTGAGGAATTAAATTTTAATTAAACCCAAAAAAAAATTCAGTCCGTTGTGCAACTGCAACTATATGAAATGACTGAGTATCATGATATTCAGGCTGTTTTTTGTATAATCAAACATATCATCAACACTGTCCATTTAAATATTCGATTATTTCGTTGTTGGAGGGAGACTCATGCCTCGTGACCATCAATTAATAACAACATTCGATGCAACTCGTACTTAGAAAACCATTTACAAGTGGATGTAAGAATTTAAATTAAATTATTTTTGATGAATTATTTTGACCTTTTTCTATCACGTAGAATTTTGCATCTTCCTTGAGCTTCAACTCAGATGAAACATGTTTTATTATTCTACGTTTCGGTGGCTGCCGTCACCATCCTTAGGGATACATTCTAAAAGCAACACCTTACGTACATCATAAACATGTTTACAATTATTATTTAATTTAAGCCAGAAGATATGTCATTGTTGAAGTTTATCCGGGAAGCCAACATGATCGTTTTTTCGTTATGGTCGTCTGGCTTTGTCATCATCCAGCAGAAAGCAGTACACCGCATTGATACCCTCCATATCAGTCCTTTTGTTCATTGTGTTGTCATGTAAATGTGTAGGGCCTCTAGAATTCCAGTAGGAAATCGATTTGTACAAAAAATGTACAAATAAAATTACAAGTCAAATGTATCTGTTAGATTTGAAAATGCCACTTAACACCTTTATCCACTAACCTCTTCAAATTAACAACCATCTAAGTGCCAAAAATGAGAATTATTAGAAGTGAGCCTCAGAGGAAAGAAGCACTTAGGCAGTAGTCAAATAAACGTAGCAGTCGTTTAAAAACAGCAGGAACTGCAGGAATAACGGTACTCATATAATTATTATGTTATCACTAATGGGGCGTAGATATTTTCCAAACAAAATATGTATTGACATTTACGTGGCTGTTAAATATATCTTCAGTTTATTTTACAAATCTTAAATACCGCTGATCACAAAACCATTAAACGTGATGTATGAGTAAAAGATTTCAGATTTTAAGATTTTAGAGTAATAGGTATTGACGGCGTACTGTAACAATTATTGTAAATAAATTAGTAGCATACCTTTAGAGTTATATTTTCTATAGTCACCTTTCCAACACATTTAGATCTAAAGAAATTAAGAAATTTTTGAGGAAAATGAACCGAACATTTGGTCCGATATAAAAAACATACTACTAAATTATTAATCTGTATAATTGGAATACGTTGTTGATTACACCTTTCATATCATGCGAGGCATAAGGCTATATTTTTCATGACAAAGCTGTAGTTCAGATATGAATTATAAATAAATCTGAATATCAAACAACCTACATTTCCATACTTAAAAGAGATGCAATCAGGTCTTAAAAATTATATTTACCGAGTAAAGAAAAAAGTAAGACGCGAGCCCAACTCTGTTTTCTTGAACTGGCTCAGTCGTCGTCTACCGAATAGTGTATACAGATAGAATGATAACTTGGGACTTGCTATTGCCGTTGTTATGTACCAGGGAAACTTGTTTAGAGAAATCGAATATATTTATACCTTTTATACCTTACTTTTTGTACATTTCATGTACGTTTATTTTGTCAACTTTTTGCTGGTTACAACCTGGTTACTGTTTCGCAGTCAAAAAAAAACACCATCGTTTCATCGACTTCTTTTCATAACGTATTCACATCACGTTTTATTGTTCGTGACGATAAAGTAGAAACTTCTTACCAAATGGAGTAACTTAAACTAACTGCATATATGGACGTAAAACATGAGAGAATCTTGCGAAATTTTCTTCGTTAGTTGCTTAAGTTTATTTTAATTGCGTATATTTCCTCTTTTTCTTTTAATTTAAAATTCAAAACTCGAAGAAGTGTTTTAGCCAATTTACCTGAGGTATATGTAAACCTTTTGATTTCGTATATTATTGCCTGACACATGAGATTAATGCATTCTGTGTTCTTATGCAAATTACTCCCACGAAATCGTAAACTATTATTACTTTTTTCAGCCTCCACGTTAGATCTCAAATTCCTTTAATTTTCAACATATGCCTCTGATCTAAAAAAATCTCTGCACTGATCCAAACAAGAAATACTGCATATTCGTAGTGGAAAAGGTATCAGTTATTTAATTACTGAGATGAGTATCGTGTTCTTGGCAATCGTGCATCATGTTCAGTTTCTTCTATCGTATAAAAAGATACTATTCATCTTTTGACCGACTAATCTTATATAGTGGTGGAAAAATGGAAACTCCCTAGGATTGAACTGATGACGCCCAGTTATACTTATCCGAGCCTGTTGGCCTGTCTGAAGATGGAATGCTTTGCAAATGAATAGTGATTTGCTGCGTATAAGTAGATGGTAGGCTAAAAATTATTTAACTTTGGATTCAGAGAAATCAAATTGCTTAGTAATTTAGATATTAAAAAATATTGTTTTCGCTGATACGATCCGAAACTTAGAACTAACTTTTAATAGAACGTTTACATGGGATGGCCATGTAAATATTAGTATCAGGAAAGTGCATTATGGCCTCCGTAAGTTGTGGGCAACGAGTTCTATTAGGTATACCTTAAAAATTAAGACTTTTTTTTAGTTCGGTCACTTCTTCCTGCTGTAATCAGTTATAGCTGCAAAATGTTTGGCAAACTCGACAACCAAACGTTTTGCAAACTCCAAATTGCTTTCGACTCCATGGTTCGGTATGTTTTTAGTCTTTACAGGTAAGACAATGTCGCGCCTTACGTTTCATCTGTCTTTGGCTACAGCTTACCATGTTATCTTGGATAGATTTAATAATCCCAAATATTTATATAATTGCTTTCAATTTGCCAGGTCATCGTCAACTCTTCACCTACACTGTCAGATTATGGACTAATTTGTCTATTAAGTTTTTCACTTGATATATACCTTAAGACCTGAAATTTCAGTTACAGTATTATTTCTACACTAAACTTGTACTCTTTAAAAAATCGATGAATAAAATTAATTTGAATTTGAATATTGTCATTCTCTTACAAAACGAAAGCCGCCACTTACACAAATATCAATTTAATCTTGTATGCTCTCCTGTATAAGAGGAATTGTATGAATACTCATTTTCTGACCTTTTCGCTAAAATTATTCATAAAACGCAAAAATCAGAAACTTTATTTTCACTGTTCCTTTTGCAAATAAATTTCTCCAAAACAAAATAAGCATATGATGTAACCAAAACAACTTAAATTCTTCTATACATAAAAAGTGTTTGGAAGAGGAGTTAAAGTCAGGAATAAGAGGGCCATTCCAACCCAAGTTTTGCCCTTGCTAGTATATTAAAGCTTTTGCGTGGGTGCCAATGCAGAGAAAGCTCACAGGAAAAATCAATACAGCTGAGAACTAGGCCCTTAAAATAGAAATGTGTCCGTCCCTTGTAAGCAAATGTTGTTGACGGTGACGGCTTTATGATAAAATTCTCTCTCAGTGGTACACTGTTGACAGTTTAGTTGTGAGATACTTTTGTACTTATTTTCCTGCCCCATGCTGATTGGCGCTCAGTGTTTAGTCCAGATATATTTAATTTACTAAAACAAACACGAAAACAAACGAGGCTATATTAACTTTAAAGAGATCTAAATGAGCCAGAATCATTCCAGCCTATGGAAACGGCAGTAACATGGGAGGTGGTATTACAGTGGTGGTGCTGGTGTGGTATGAGCGAGTTATTTTTGGATGAAATCTTCTGATGCGCAAAAAGCACTCGAAAATGGGACGTGTATAACAAAAAAAGAAAGAATACTGGAGTGTAATGATTCTTTGATGGCATGGAGCTCGTGGCAATAATCGAAAGTTGTTGTTTCGTGCTGTGAAGAGGAGCAGCCCAAAAATGGTTGGGCAAAGTATAAACAAACAAACAAAAAAAGCAACTTTTGTTGTTTTTTTGGTAATAATTGAAGAGAAGGGCGTATCAATTCAATTAATCTGAACAAAAAGTTGTGTACAGCAGCGATTTTTCACAAATTATCACCACGAGTAAATAATAGGAGCTGAAAAATAAAATTGTTAAATTGATATTAGAAATTTTTGCGCACTCTCAAACTCATTACCCAAAGACTTATGACGATGACTAATTTATTATGAAGCTTTTATGTATAATTTTTTGTTATTTATTTATATTTTTGATAAGCCTTCGTCAGTCACTTCCTTTTCAAAATTTCTGGAGGCTGCAACTATTTTCATATTAATTTTTCATGAGAAAAATATAAATTTGAGGTGAAGTCACTTTCTTAAATAGTGTGGGGTGAGAAAGGAACGGATATAGCCAGATGCTGCAAAGTAAAATTAAGTAGAAAAATCAAAGGCATTTTACTAAACTTCAAATAAAGATTAGCTAAATAATTTGATTAAATTTTAGCGTCATGGAAATTTTTATTTAGATTATTTTTTTCTTTCATATCAGTTTTGCCATAAAATGTCAGTACGTCTCACGTTTTTCCACTCCACTAACTTTTTCAATCAATAATAATAATCGAATAGCGTGACATTTCGTTATCATGTTGTTTTGTCCTAGAAATAATGAAGTAGAAGAATAATGTAAACATTTCTGTTATCTCACAATTAATAAGGAAGTTTTGTTAAAGATGTCTATTTTCACTTTAAAATTTCTTTCACAGTGAATAAAGAAGTTTTGTTACAGATGTCTATTTTCACTTTAAAATTTCTTGCAAAGAAATATTGGATTGTTTCAATTATTTAATCAGTAGAGATCCCAGAAATCGTAAACACAATGCGTTTCACCTTTTATATTTTTAAAAATATCTGTCAGTGCATGGCATGGTAATGTATCTCATGCAGTGAAAGTTGTAGACATTTTTCCTTTAATTTATCTGTTTGTATTTTAATGGCACTCAACCATGAGCCGTCCATGGCCTGTACACTGTAGAAAATTCACTTAAGCTTTCAGTTATTTTTATGAGACTGTCTGCCAGTAAAAATCTGTTTTTAGCAGCAGAATGTCTTCATGTGTACTCAGTTTTGGACCTTTTGGAAATATTTAAAAATGTAATTAAAGCTGTTTACGTAATTTTCTATACATTTCGACAACAAAAATAACGTTAGTACCCATTGAAAAATTAAGAATTGTTCCAACACATTCTCTTTTGTTTTGAACTCTTTATTTAATTGCCGTTTAAAATACGAACTACATAGGTCAGAATTGTTGGCAGACAATTTTCTACTAATAATTATTTGAAGTCACGAAACAACAAGAATATAAGTGTTAAATGTTATCAAGCATTTGAATTATGTTAATTAAAAAAGCCGAGTCCGGTATCATCTTCCCTTTCCGAAAAAGTACCTACTTCGGTGAATCAGAAAACAATATCAAAACTCAATACATGTTTTCTTTTGATGTTATGGTATAGAAATTTATTTTGTTTTATCGACACATCCTCATTGTCATCAATATCATCTCGCAATAGGCTTTAGATACCTTAATCTCCAGAGGATTTTGAGTAATTCCTCATTCACCTATCACTTTTTTCTGCCCGTGAAGTGAAAGTGAAAATCGATTCATCGGTAGACTCTTTCTTAAATACACTCAAATTGTGAGCGGACTCAGAATACAGTCACTGCTTGAGTCTGCTCTTTGAGTCCGCACTACTCGTGGCTTATAAAGCACAAAATCTTTAAGAGTATTTTAGCTCAGATAGACCTCAAGGAGTGCAATTTATTGTTCCAAATTTAGAAAAACATTTGAATTTCGGTTTTTCTAAAGTTAAAAGATAATCTTCAATTTCATTTTTCGATAGATATAGCAGGAGTCTTCCAGGAAAACAATACTTTGCATTAAAAAATCGATTTTTTTTGCATTTTGTTAATGTCTTGAGAATGATGTCCTAATGCCGTTTTGTCAAACTTGAAATATTATCAAAATTATGACTTTGTATATAGTCAACGCTCCTGAAGCAGCGCACAGATGGGAACAGCGGACGCTTTAAAAGTGTTCCCATTATCTTATTTTAACTGCTAGAATTTATCAAAAATTAAAGACATATTTAAAAATGCATATCCTGTCCGCAACGATCTTATATTGTAATTTTAACTGCTTTGATAAATTGAAAGCTATAAAAATCGACAAATTTTATTTAAGGAATATCTGTTAATTAAGTGAACCATCTTAAAAAATGTCCTTTTAGTAATTTGCAGAATTTAATAATAGTTAAACATGTTTATTTCGGTAGCCGAGTTCTATTCAATATCCCGCCTGTGAAGTATACTAAATTCGTTAAATTAACTAAAGTTGATTATATTTTTGAACCAAATGCATAAATAACCACAATGCAATGTTCTTTTTACAGGTGTTGTTTAATGTAAGTTTCTAGAATGGGGTGGCATTATATCATATTCATCCAAATGTCCCGTCCGCGACGCTTGAAATGACTAAAGAAAATTCGTCCTTAGATTTTAGATTTTACACGCGATTTCCTCAAAACAATGTTTGCAAAATTGGTACCAGTCAAACCTCGAAACTGGATCAATTAATTTACATGCCAGTTGGCTCCGTCGAAAGCTTATAAACTTCTATAGTTCGTATGGGATGCTTTTCTTGAAATATTAATTTTTTATAATTTTATTAAACAAATAAATCGAAATTTTAAGCTGAAAATCCATTCCTTGACTTTAAAATCCGATAATTTTGTTGTAAAAACAAATTTGAAAGATCGGATGTAAGACAATCTACAAAATTTAATATATTTTATTTTTTAATGTGTTTGAAATAAACATGAATTGGAATTTAACTGTTGCTGCAAAGTACTAAATAAGGGAGTGTTTCATAATCAATTTTGAAAATAAAAACTTAAAGGCAAACGAGCACATATGTAGAAACCCAAATCGCCGCGACTTTGTTGCTTTCGTCGAAAATAGTCTTCGAATAACGTTATATTTTTGTCTAAACTAAACTGTCACTTAAGAGAGTTTGAAACGTTTATCTCATTGATGAACAGAGGTAAAGACGGTTTTTGGATTATTTTTAGAGAAATACAAAAACTTTGGATTTCAAATGCGCTAAACGCGAGGTAATTCATTCTTTCCTCGACGAGAAATATAGTCGTTTAATGGATGCAATCATGTGTGCTCCATTATTATCAGTAGTATTTCCTCGGGAGTCACCAACTGATTTAAAAAAGAAATACAGGATAATACCTGAAAAACTATATAAGAGGTAAAAGTTAAAAAGACAGCAATAAAGAGTAGAAATAGATTGAGAAGAAATATAGAGCCCTGTGGCACATCGTTACTGATATCATACGCGGTAGAGAAAGCACCAGATCGACGTTGGCACAACCGGATCGGAAACCATAATGGCAGTTGTGTATTAGTTGGAATGTCTCGTAGTATTTTATCAATTTGATACTGACAAAAGTCTTGAAAATCATCGTCAAAATCTAAGCGGTTTCTAATGGTCTGTACTTGGGGGCTCACGTGCTTCTCTCTTTTTAAAAATAGACTCTACATGATAAAAAAAACACCTTTTGAATATGATAAATGAATCTTCACCAGAGGTTAAGCTAAGGAAGATATGAAGCACTTTAGCAACAGGGCAAAGGTACTATCAAATCCGGTGGCTTTAAATCGACAGTCGTCATAACGTTATTATATTGATTTCGTAAAAAACAAAATGTTATTCGTATACTACAATTTTTTCGATTGAATTGAACCGATATCAGTGTGAGCAAAAAAATTTCGAAACTTAATAGGAAAACACTGTCAATTACACCCACTCAATCTACCAGATTCTTATGTCCGTAGCACCCCATTAAAAGCCTTTGATAGAATATAGGAAATTCGAAACTAGGGCTTAAACAAGTTCATATACATTAATGAAGATGATATCAAAACACGTGTTATGTATTATAGAACGCATATTCTTAATCTTTAAATTTTTGCGTACTGTAGCTCTATACAGACTAAAAGCGCGTTTCTACACTACCTGAAAAATTTGATTTTCAGAGTTTCACGACTCAAAACCGCGTTCTTTTTTTATGCAGATATGCAGATAGCTGGAAAATGTGAATTTAGCCGACTTTTGTAATGTCTACAGTCAGTTGAAAATTAATTAAATTACCCCGATATTGAATAATTACGAATAACAAAATAATCTGAATATTTTCACTTCTATTTTGACATTGACAAATCTTACAGAAATCATCAACTACATGCAGAATTTTGATAAGTCATCAGTCTCAATGATCCAAGTTATATAAAAATACGCAGCTGTTATATTTAGTAACTAGCAAAGCTTGCTACTGACATTAAGTCACTTTTATTTTTTGATTATTTAATTATTTCACAATTTCCTACGATTGTAATGCATAACATATTCATTGTGGAAAATTTTTCAGCTACTCTGAAAAGAACACTTTATTAAAACGTCGAATCTTTTAAGAAGCAAAAAATAATAATTTCTGAGATACTTACTACTACTTGACAAAGAATCTTTATAAAACGTCACAGAAAAAGACAAGAAGGCACTTCTATATGAGATGAAACATACTTAATCTCATATTTATCACTTCCTTATAAACTACCGGCACAAGATTTGTTGTTTTTCAAAAAATATAAATTGCGCAGTAGTCTTCATAAAGACGAAATTAAAAACTTTTATCTTAAATCACATGAACCCTTGACACAAATGAATGTAAGAGACACTACTAATATGATACCTACTCAACAAAAAAAGAAAAGAAAGGAAAAGAACCAAACAAAACAAAACAATTGAAATTTTATATCGCCAGAGATATGCAGATGGGTTTTAATTACAGCTTTGCAATGTTCGAGGCTTAACGCTGTAAATCGAGCTAGCAAAGTTGTGTGCTCAATGTTTTCCTTATCTGCGGTTGACTATCATATCATGGTATCTATAACCTTTACTTTCTTGCAGACGTTTGGTATTTTATTAAAAGCATGGCACAGTGCATTTTATAAAGCAATTAATTCTAATATTTTCATAATATTTTGGGAATAATTTAGAGAAAAATTCCGTGTAAATTTTACACAGTCCTAAAATCTTTATTCTAATCGTTACGGTACATATTTACTTGATTTATTTTTTTAAATCTTAATCTTCCGATCCAGAAAACTAAATTTTTTCCCTAACTTAAAAATAAACGTGTATTACATGTTGCTGTAGCTTGATTTTGAGATCTATACGATATACATATGTTTAATTGAGATAGGCAATTCGAGTACAACACTGACAATAATCAAGTAACCAACCTGCTCGAAACATTCATCCTTTTTTTGGCTTTTTCAGTGTTTAGTGTACAAATCTAACGCTGTATCTTAGAGAACACTAGTGGCTTTTAGATGAGTACTTACTCACTCTCCTGCTCCGTTCAGGAGCTGCGAATTTTCGAAGTCAAAATGTTGGCATTTTTTTACCTTTTTTCACATAAATACGTGAATTTTCCTATATAATTTGGAATCATTATAAATCCTGCAGGGAAGTCTTATTTATTGGATTTACTCCGTTTTAAAGGAATGTGGGAAAAACTGTATATTGGACATTGTTCGATTATAAAGGCCATCTATGCTATTCGTATTGCAGCAATTATATTCATTCTGAAATTATTATAACCAATTTGATATCGACATTCACAATATTCGTGTTAGAATATTCATGTTCTTAATAAGTACTTGTATTATCAAATACGGAAATTTAATCTCATCATCATTCGTCATTTCATTACTTAAGTATCCAAGCTCTTAAATATTTAAGTACAAGTACCTAACCAATTATTATATTTTATGTAATCAATTTCAATTGAATAATTTTTTATAAAATTTCTCATTTTGTCTTCTTTTGAAAATTGTGAAATGTGCCATTATTGAACAAAAAGGGGAATTTAGTTTTTCAATACGTTTTTAACAATTTACTCAAGAAAAAAGAAAGTTATACTGAACAAAAATAAAACTCGTTCCCAAAACAAACACAAAACGAATGCGATACTTTTCTTTCAGCGACTACAGTAGTAGCATAACAAAAAAAAGATGCACTTTAATAAAGAATTATGTAATAGTGATAAAATTAGCATTGTGTAGAAATAGTTAAAAAATGGTAGCACTCCTGAACTCAATAATATCCAGTGGCGTACTGAATAATTGTGACAGTATTGCTCTGACAACTATTAAAAATGCCTCAAATTTAATAATGATACACGAGTATTATTTAGCGGTCTCTTATTTGAGTTAACTAAGTGTCGGTATTTTTAATAGATAGAATACCTACTGTGGTATAAAGTCCTGGATATAACTCAAAAAGTGAAAAATGCACCTATGAAGTTATTACAGGCGGTGAGCGATATGTGATCATCAAACATGTTCAAAGTTCGCCTTATCTGTGTTGTGTGCTAAGCGTAGGCAACATCTTAAAATAGTAATATTGCTTAGTTCTTTGAGTATACGTTCTGATGTTATTTCTAATAAATTGAAATAAATTCTAGTACACACAGATGTTTTGGACTTGTTGTACAAAACTCCGTCCGAATTTTTCAGGTATGGCATACAGAGATAGAAACTTTTGTCATTTGAGGAAAACAGGGCTTTGGTCAGGCCGCTGTTAAGATCAAAAGAAAATATTTGTCAAATAACTATTAGACCTGTAGTGGCTTTTTGCTTCGAAACAAGGGTCTTGACAGAAGAAAAGACTGTGTGGGAATCTTGGATTGAAGAGTCCTGCGTTATACTTAAAGCGGTGTCTAAGAGTGGATCATGAATTATATGAAATCCTTGATGCTGTTAATTTATATTGGCCTCCTGGGACACGTTTTCCAGGTGAATACCACTAAGATGTCAACAGCAGCCTTTGAGGGAAACATTGAAGGATGCAGTTGAGCGTAGATGGCCGCCTTTACGACAGCTGGATGACATGAAAGTATGCTTAGGGTATTGCAAGAGTCAAGATCGCAACCTCTGGAAGAGCAAACATGTAGAGATGTCCAAATCTTTTCGAGAGTTTAAGCCATAACGCAGATAAAATAAACAAAAATAAACATACATAAATAAACAAATAAGTAATCACTTGACCTCACAACAGAATAAATTGTTAATTAGGGCAATCTCAAAACAAGACGTAAAACATAACTCATTTAAAGAAAGCTATAATACATATTAAGCTAAATATGTTCAAGATTAGAGGACAAGCAAGAATAAAAGGTATTTCATCAAAGAGAGAAATCATTTATGTTTATTTTTAAGTACTTATTTAAATTTCATGTTTTATGTATTTTTACAAGAAGAAAGCGCATATAATGTGAACTAACTTCAACTTTACCTACGAGAATTCTAAGGTGGAAATTTCTAAACATAAATCCTCGTCTGAAAACTCGTACAGTTTTATATTTTCTCTCTATCTGTTTCTGGCTAGAAAAACAAGTTAAGGTGTGGCGTCAACATACCAAAGGAACATTCCTTTGTGTAAAAGTAGATATTTCTGTAGCTCACAAAAAGTAAATAAATAGGAGATATTTGAAAATCTGGATGTATATATAAAGTGCTGCAATTACTCCTATCACAATCTTGGCATTCAAATTTTCATAAAAAATAGAAACTCTTGAGCAACTCCAAGTCATTCAGCCTGCTCTATACAACGCAGAACGACAAATGCACCATGACTTTTACATTGCCGCCGACCTGTTCCCATTTGAAATTCCTTTCACATACTCTTAAAACGTACTCAACGTAAACAAAACAACTGAAACAGGCATTGAACAGAATATTTATCGAAGATGTGAAAATCGTTTTGAAGTGGCCACAACATGAACGAGCACTAATAAGTTAAAAGATTATTTTCGTAAGGTGATTTTTTCCAGCTTCAAATTTAAAGCAAAGGAAGAGAGAGTTTGGTATTTGTGTGGGAGGCCATACTACCGTTTTCCTGCTGTTTTGTTTTCTTCTAAACTCTTGTTAGTTTCACATTTAGTCGCCCCACTTTGCTGCCAGAATGAGAGTTCAGTGCACTTTGTAAAGACAACATAAAGTCGTGATATTGCATTTTTCTTGTTGCATCACTGCAACTGCCGCTGTTACTGTTACTGTTGCTACCTTAAAGCTCACCCAATTCTTCTCAGCAAAAATATTGAAAAACAAGTGCACAACGGGGCACGGAAATTCTTATTGAATCGTAAACGTGTTTAATGCAATTTTCTTCTCTTGAATTGATTTTCTGTATGTCCATTTCATGCAACGATTGGGAAACAGGCCACTTGTAGGAGTTGGCAGATCATTGAAATTTCAAAATATTTAGGTTTATATTTGACAAAATATTTTGATGTTTTAATTTACGTACGTAATAAGATTTAAGCGGCGTATGCATTTGTGCCAAATTTTTATAAGAAATTTGTCACGACACTAAAGGATTGTAAAGCTATTTTTGGATATCTAACAAATACCGAACCAATTTTTAAAGTAGAACAATGTATAGTAGGATTATGTTTCAAAATAATTAGAATAAGCGTGAATCATTTTAATACTTAAACATTTTTTTCATTAAGTTATATTTAGGATTTTTACACGGGTTCCTATATACCTCGTGACAAAACATTACGATCATTCATGAAAAATCATTTCCACCAGTATGAAAATATTGAGGTAATAAAATAAAAAAAACTAACTTGCGAGAAAAATCAAGAACAAGGTATGAGGGTAGAACTTTGTATGATTTATATTATATACACTTTTCATTTTTTTTTCTTTTAAAAAGGTGGACCTGAAGTGTTTTCGTAAGAAATGGAGCAAATAAAGTGCATAAAATATGACTGATAGAATCCTGTGAAAAACCGACTAACAAAACATTTTTGGGATCTTGGGTTGAAATTACCATAACTCTAAAAAAAATACACACCTATCTAAAAAATATAATTACAAAAATCAAAAGTCTAGTTAAATATCTTTCATTAATACCAATATTCATGATGTTTCAAAAACGATAAATTAAATTAAATTTTGAAGTGAAATTCACTTCGAAGAACACCTAAAAAAATATCCACATAAATAGAAAATTTCTTTCTAGGTGAAAAGAAAGTGTGTCGATCACAGCGCCGATCGACTTGCCTGGCACAGACGAGTAGTCACAAATTTTCTATCATTTTTGAATAATTTCACAAGAAGATTATTACAAATTACATGAGCTAGAATTATTAATTCAAATTGCTCATGAATATTGATCATATCGATCTTTGCTTTGAATGCACACAAGCATTTAAATTGAATTAAATTCTAAAGTGAAATTCACTTAGAAAAATACTTGAAAAATGTCCATATGAATAGAAAATTTCTTTCTTTGCATCACCTAGAAAGGAGAGTCCCCTTAATAAGGTATCTAATGTACCAAATACGAATGTACTTAATGGAAAGAAGTGGCAACGAACTTATTCTACTTTTTCCGTAATTTTTATGTAATTCCCGATTTGTCCTAAATAATTTTGTTTCATACCAAGTAATAGTAATTTTTATTTTTGTCACGGCAAATGATCAAAGGCGAACTCCTACTTCAATACTAAGGCGCTAAAAAATTTGAATGATATTACACTGAACTGTTTCTTGATCTGCTTCTAATTACTAGTAGGGTATTATAAGTTTAACCCTTTAACTGTTTAATTTTGTTTCGAAAAACTTTTTCTGCCTGCTTAATTAGTTTTCAGCGATGACGAGTATACTCGACGAAAACCGACTGAAACTGTTTTGCTGTAAAATAAACTAAATGTGACAAAAAATCAAGCGTTGCCTGTTGGTTTTTTAGAAAATTTTAGTTTTTATTCATTGTTAACAAACACAATTTATTTTATTGATAAAAAATATACATTATAAAGATAAAATTTTGGCATTAAAACAAAAAGTATATAAAACCAAATGAATTTCAAGAAGTTTTATTTAAAGTTGCCAGACTAACCGAATATTCTTAAGTTTATATTTTTTTAAAAGCTCTTTATTTGCTTTACTTCAAGAAAAAAAATTATAGTTGTTTCATTGATTTATAATACGAATGCAATTTTTTTTATCTTCATGACGAGTATACTCGACATTAGCAAAAAATTGTCTTTTCGCCATGACGAGTATACTCGACATAAACAGTTAAAGGGTTAAGTAAACATTTGTAACGTTTAAAAATATTGATGATACAGAGAAAATAAACTTCACGGAAAACGAAAAGAAATCTTCTTTTCACAGTTTATTTTTCTTGCTTTTGCCTATGTTTTTTCTCTTTAAATTATTTTCAGTATTTTCATATGAAATTGTACAT
>QYTT01095128.1:72281-87811 GCA_006980735.1 Dasypogon diadema
TGTGAACAATTTTACTACTTCTGCTTGTGAAGTGCTGCACCTCTTCTTTGGGTAAACCTCTAAGGAAATTATTACACTTATCCTATTTAAAAGGTATTTTCTCATCGCCGTGGAAACTCTCCCATATTCAGCCAATACTTAAGAAGGGAGAGACTAGCGATCCCTCTAATTATAGATCAATAGCAATCACTTCGATCCTGGCTAAGGTCTTTGAGACACTCATAAATGCCCAATTGATGAAATACCTCGAAACTAATCACCTAATCCACGATTGCCAATATGGTTTTCGTCCTGGATGCTCGACTGTTGATTTGATAACGTTCCTTACCGAACGCTGGCATCATTGCACTTCATATCGCGAAGGCCTTTGACAGGGTTTGGCACTCTGCTCTTTTAGACAAACTCCCAGCATTTGGTCTGGACCAATCTCTTCGCACCTGGATTGGAAGTTAATTTTTTGACCGTTTCATCTGTATTACTTTGGGCAATATCACCTCCAACTCTTGTACCGCAAGGTTCCGCACTGTCTCCCACTCTTTTCCTAATTTTCATTAATGACCTGCTATCTTTCACTTCCAATCCAATTCACAGATTTACTGACGACAGCACTCTTGATTTTACGTCATTTAAAGCAGTTGCTGACGATAGTCCAGCAATGCCGCTGATAATAATCGAACACATATGATTGGATCGCTTAACGACATTGACAGAATCTTTGCCGGGGCAGGACGAATCGCGTCAAGTTTAACGCATCCAAAACCCAAAACTATCTGTTCTCTCTCAAACGAACTCCAAATCTCCCACCTCTTTCCTCTTTGTATACGAGGTGAGCATTTCAAACTCTCCTAACTTGAAAATCTTAGGGGTTCAGGTATCCAAAAAACTTATTTGAATGGGTCACATCTTTGGGCTTTTTACAGCAGTGCAAAAAATACCCCATTTGACCCAGCGCTCATTTACAGGACATATCAGACCCAGACTTGAGTTTAGGGCCATATTGATCGAGCGATTTTAGGCTAGCTTGAACTTAATTTATGTTGTTGTCTTTTACATTGCATTTAAAATTCACGGGTGGACGAAAAGAGAACTACAGTTTTAAATTTAGGTGGCTCTAATATCGTTTGGAAGACTGCCCTTAATTCGCATATTTAGGGCAGGGAGCAAAACGCACTGCACTGTCCGTGTTGGATAAAAACCAAAAAAAGGTTTTCAAAGTTACGACGATTACCTCTAAATCGATTCTCTGAAGCACCGTCTTACGATCTTTTATCGCTACTTTCATGGGCATTGTTCCAACGAAATCTCTGGTTTGATTCCTTGTAGATCAGTCCCTGCTCGTGATACGCGCGAATCGAGCCGCCTTCACCCTTTTGTCCTTGAGACACGATTGAGGCGAACAGTGAGATTCCGAATGTAGAACAGACTACCATCTTCTGTTTTCCCCCAGGAGTACCGGCCGCAACTGAATAAACTGAATGTGCACCGACCCTTCACTCGACATCCTAATT
The DNA here is from genome assembly GCA_006980735.1 of Dasypogon diadema. Classification (NCBI taxonomy): domain Eukaryota; kingdom Metazoa; phylum Arthropoda; class Insecta; order Diptera; family Asilidae; genus Dasypogon; species Dasypogon diadema. The sequence continues at coordinate 73,790 of QYTT01095128.1, forward strand.
CTCTACCTTGCTGTCCTCCTTTCCTTTTCGCCAAGGTTGTGCTAAAGTATCATAGAGTATACCCTGAGCTTTGGGTACACCGTAAAAAAGCGACAAAGAGGAAGTCGTTGTAATGCTGCCCATCCTGGTCTTCCAAAAACGAAAGGAATCAACAGAAAGTCAGTAAAAAGTAAAGATTGTCCTTTTACTGTTCCAGAACATTGTTTCAAAATGCTGCTTATGAGCCCAAGTGCTGTGGAAGTGTGGAAGTCTTACCAAAATCTATCGTGACCAGTATTTCTAACTTATCATCAAGGACTTCATATATATCTGTAGTAACTTTTAGAAATGCAGTCCCACAACTTTGCTTAAGACGAAATCCGGTTGTCAGACAGAAATAGCATTTTTCATACTAAAATCATCGACCAAGCAATAATAGAAAGACTAGTCAGCTCCTTAGGCAGACCGTGAACGCTTTTTCTCTACTTTTGGCCCAGCGAAGCGATGCCTCGCCTCAGAGCTGTAGACTGTAGCTTGCAGTACAGAGTGAGAAAGACGGAAGATCTCAGGCGAGGTATCGATGGGCAAAAATTCGTGAAAAAGCGTTCAATGTTTGCCTTAGGAGCTGAACAGTCTTTCTGTTATTACTTGGTCGATGCTAATATAATCCAATATCTGCTTATACATCCTTTCCAAAACTTTAACAAAAACGCTGATCAAGCTAAATAGACTGAAATCTTCAGGATGGGTAGGGTTAGAAATTTTTGGTACAGGAAACATTGGGTTGCTTTCATTAGGATGGAAACTCAAGTTCTCAAGCAATAATTACAGATATAAGTCAGAAGGGTGTGGAGTCAGTAATTTAAGATATCCGGGGTACAATGAATCAGGTCCAGTAGCACTTGATTTGATTGAGGGAATAGTCAAGAGAGCAGTCAACGCACTTGAAGGAAAGCCCATCGATATGGCTATCAACAAAGATTGTATTAGGCACAAAGTTCTGTTCAGAAAAATTATTAGGAAAGAAATTGTTTAGTATATTGGGATCAATATCAAGTTAGTTCCTCACAACCAACAAACCAACAAACTTATCCCATTTCACATTTTATTTAGTGCTTGAAAATAGACTGCTGGGTACCTGTTATATGACTTAAAATCTTTTCTTTTCGAGATATAATTCTTAATGTAATGATCTTACCAATCTTCTAAATTGTGAAATCGCAATCACTGTTTGGTTTTCAAACCGCACCTGGATACAAAAGATAGGATTTCCCTTTCTGGAAGTATGCCAGGCCTAACGCATTGCTTGAAACCAATTCGCGGCTAACAGAAAAAGCAGACGATTCATCAAAAATGTGCCGTCACTGAACACCCGCTTCCTAGCCCCTCAAATCCTCTAGTCTTTATCCAGCACTGAAGCATGTGTCCTAGCGAAGCTGAAGGTTGATACCTGGGGACATTTGCTAAATGCAGAAAAGAAATTGGCTTCAGCCAATGCAATAGACCTGGAAATCTGTCCATTCGTAATTATAGTACTTGCGCGACTACAGAAATAAGAAAAATCACCCTTTACCACAATGAACTTCATTTATTAAACGCAACGAGGACCACACAATAATAATAGTTTATCAGAAATTAAAAAGAAAATAAATAAAATATGCCTTCTCAACATGCAAATAAAATCTTAATCCGTACGGTGATCTTCCTTCTTCGCAGTTACAATATCCCTGAAATAAACTTTATGAAGAAATTGCTTCCAGATTAATCAGAATTTACTTATAAAATTCTTGGTTTCCGACTACACCACAATAGTCATCAGCTCTATCCATTGATTCCCTTTTTACAACCTTCGTAACTTCTTCAATTATTTCCTCCACGTACTGCAAAATCTCAATGTATTTCTTACACTAAAGAAAATATTCAAAAATCTTACGTTCCCAATCATTTCGACTTCGTCTTCCTCCTCCAATATAGGCTCCTTGATAATCGAAATCCCCGACTCCAACGACTTTGCTCTCTTGGGCAAAGTACCGCGAGAAATACTTCTACTACCCTTCAAATGCGACGAGTGGTTCTCCCTACTTAGCTAAAACAATTTAAACTAATTTCCCCTAGCGCTTTTAGATGAAGAAGACTACGCACTCACCTGTTCAAACCTACTCACGGACGATTTAAACTTGAGATTACCCAGGGAAGCTGCTTTCTCTATACGAGCTGGACATGAAGCTCGCCCATTAAGTAAATTTTTGTCCCAGTTATTCCCGGCTTTACTTCGTTCTATGATATTTTCAAAGAACTCACAAAGTTTCTTAACTTTCGAAATTTTCTTATTTTCCTGACGATGTTGGCCTTTGCACAAACAATCCGAACATTTCACACTGGAAGAGACATCCTCCTCCGCAGGAGTAGGAGTATTTACCGGTCCTTCTGGAGACGGCATTTCTGTTTCAAATTGAAGTTCAATTTTAACTCTTTTCGCAGCAGATATTAGAGAAAACATCGAGTTGGTGAATTCCCTCAAAGCCGGAGTCAAAGTAATTTTATTGGTGAATCCCCTATGACCCGTTAACTTGACGAACCCTACCCACACATAAGTAATACGTACAATATGCCACACACCACTACATTTGTGATTTCCTTGACCGTATTTCCGATAGAGGGCAGTTAAGTCGCAGGTTGGACCCTCACTACTAATATCATTTTCGTTTTTACTTCAGTTACAAAACCCAGGTTGAAATTAACATTTGTTTTTACTTTAGTTCGAAACTGTAAAGCTCATTGACATATAAATATGGACTGACCATGTTACTCAAACTGCATTAAGTTTATATTGCTGCCTCTTTTCCGATAAGCATTCTGTGTCTAGGATAAATGTCAATTTTACCCATAAGACACCGAACGACAAAAAGTGATGGAACTACATTCCCTCTCGTTTCGAATAAGTATTCTGTGTCTTGGATAACTGGCCCCACATGAAATAGCTAATTCAGCAGTCCATTTATTAGAGGCATAGGCATATAAAACTCCTGGACCACGCAATGCCCTGTCTCACATGCGCACACTTTTTCTGGTCTTCTTTTTATCAAATCGTACTTAGATGAAACGAGAGGCAACTACTTTCAACTTTTTCATTTGCATGGCTTGTAATGCAGCTGACACTGATGTAGTGCCACTGGAATCATCCTTAGACGGAAAGAGACGACCTGAGAAAAGTGATCCCATTTTGCTACCAAGTATAGAATTACGATGCGCGGTCCATTTCTTTATGTCGGTGGTTTTTTATAAACCATAAAGCGGTTTTCCTTTGGTCGTATAAAAGCGATGATATATAGTCCCTAAAGTCCTTTACGCTCAAAGGTGACACCTGTAGGCAAAATGTTTCAGCAATTATTAATTGGGGAATCCCTGGAAATTTTAGTATGTAGTACTAAAAAGTGCGTATCGTGAGCGTGGGTGTAGTGTTTTGAAACGTTGTTTGCATTTTTGTAATTTTTCTGCCTCGCTTGAGTTTTGCAGCCTTGTGTGAGGCGGTAAGATATATTTTTATTTCGTAACGTTTTTGTTGTTCATAGGTTTATTTTCTGTATTTGTAGTTTAACTGGCAAAAACATATATTTTCTCTCGATTCGCTAATCGCTATCTTGGGACTTCTGCGATGTTTCTAATCAGATCCTCCACGAACAATTTAGTTATAGAAATGTCCTTCGATTCGAATCCACCGTCAATTCAAGTAAAAGAAGTGCACGAAAGTGTTGAGAGTGATAAGGTGTCTACAGTTGCGTTGTTTACTTGTGGATCACAATTTCCTACGTCTCCACTCCGACAGCGCACTACTGAGTGTGTAATTCACTACAAACCGGAAATTGAGGGAAGATCTACCCCACCAGGCAATGTAAGAAGATTAACAGGTTTTTACGAAGAACTGGGTAGAAATGAAACTGGAACGAAGTCTTCGGGTGGGATATGTAAAGATAGCAAGAGGAGTTGGTCATTTAGTGATTCCTTCAAAAAAGAAAGCAATGGGGATTCAACCGCAGAAGTGAGTATTTTTATAATTAAGGAAGATCAGTGTACCTCAGTGTATCACTTTTGTTTATTAAAAATGCCCTCACTATTGCTTCAGTTTAGCAACAAGAGATGCTATTGCCCATGTACACGTAAGAAAATATGAGAATAGTTTGTTAAATTTACGGAGAACCTAATCATCTGCTGGTCTCAAAATTGAGTTCACCAAAAATTGCCTTGTTAAGCATTACAGCGCTAGTGAGCGGTTAACATATTTGATTTCTACTTTGTACTATTATTTTGGAAGAGTGTTGGCTCTGGTGCCGGACAGCTTTCATTTGCTTATAGCTCACGAAGTCGAGCAATTCTATACAAATATAACTTGCCCATACGATGCTATTTTTAATTCCATTTAGAAAATGGGTAATTTTGATTTGAATAGGATTGGAGTTTGTAATCTAATGGTACTTGTTAACGACGGGCAAAATTATAAATACGACCAATTTTTATCTATAATTTGTAGTTGTAGTCAAGTTTCCCCCATATGCTCTACATAAATCTGTTTTCAAGAAAGGAAGATGCAAGCAATGCTCGACCTGTAAGCCAATAATTGTGGTTTTTAAGGCAGCCATCAATGTGCAATTAGTAAAATGACTCGAAACAATCATTTAATTTACGATCGTCGATATGGCTTTTGTGTTTTACACTCAATCGTTGACTTGACATTCCTAACAGAACGATGGCATCACTGTCTCCATAACTTTGGTGAATGGGGGCTTGTGCGCTTGATATTTTTGTATGGCCTTTGGCACAATTTGTTCCTTTAATCGAACTTGCACCATTTTTCTTGACTCTTTACCGCTCCATTTGTATTTTGCCTCCAATCCTCATAAAATGAATTCTGTGATGCCTCAAGGTTCCGTAATTTCATATTTTCGCAAATAGCAGGGCTTTTGATTTCTTATATTCATTTGATTCAAGTACGTCTGATTGCATCACTCAAAGACGACATTAAAAACATTTCCACTCATATAAATTTTGCCAACATGTCGGGCAGCTTTCTGTTAATTTCTTGGGAGCCAACAAGTTGGCTAAAATTTACATCTGGAGTTTGGTTAAGAGAGCAGAGTGCCAGACTCTGCCAAAGGCCTTCAAGATGTCCAAAGCAACTACTCCTGATTCGACAAAGAACATTATCGTCGTATCCGTTCCGAACGGAAGAACTTCCGAAACCATGTATTTGTTTTTGTAAAGCAACAACAAAAGCAAGGAATTCGGTAAGGCTGAATATGATAAATGAAATATTTACCTCAGAGGTTTATTCGGAGAGGAGGCGCAGCCCTTTATAAGCGGGAGCGATATACCCTCAGGTTCGTCGGTTTTAAGCACGTTAAGATTCTTAGTTTTCTTTTCTTTTTACTCTAAAGCATTTTTTACGCACCCGGTTTTTTTTTGTATGTTTCCCCGTTCCCTTTTTTGTAAAGTACTATCTTTTAAAATTTAAATAAAATGGTGTACCCAAAATTTACGCTTTTCCTTTGCTCTTTTATTAGGTTTCCTAAAATATTTTATATAGAAATAACTGGATTTTCGAAAGTCCATGCGAGGAACTTTGCCCTATTATTTTCATTTGGACGAAAAAAGATTCTTCAAAATTTTCCCAGCTTTCCATTTTTCGATTTTTGAAATCAAGTTCCATCTAGTGCTTTTTTATACATTTTCATTTTATTGGACTATAAACCCGAGAACACGAGCTGTTACATACGAGACGAAGGTATCATATTTAGCTTATGAAAAATATTAGCAGAAGACTTCTATGTGGTTAATCGAATGTGAGAAAATGATAATCTCTATGATACTGATATCCAAGTGTCTATTTGTGTGCCTATCACCGCGCACAGCATTATCAAGATCAATTGTGAAAGTATCAGCTCGGTTTTTATTTCAAGAAACTCGAAAATCATTCCTTCCACGAATTCTGGCTTAAACAGCTTATCATTACTGTCTGTCTATTCCGTGTGTTTGTCGTCAAATTCTCCAGAACACATTAGTCAACATCTTTTTATGATTCAAACACGAAATATGCTTTGGCCGCATTATAAGTATTTATTTCACGCTGGCAATAAGAGAAGACAAACCCTTTCAACATTATATGCTGTCGCATAGTCTGCCTTTCGTAGCAGCAAGATCTCTGAGGTCGTTATCACAAGTGTGTCCGCTTTATTTTTTCGGTTTAGATGACACACACTAGTCATGTTGAGTATATTGATCCATTTTTTTAGTCTTTATAACCACGAAAGAGCAGTGCAGTATAACACGTACGATATCTACATGTAGACGTGTTTAAAATGTTTAAAGGTCAGCCGACAATAGTCGCGGATCTTCTTTCTACTATTGCGCTTAGGTGGGAAGATGAGCTAGATATTGCTCCAATTATTTCTCCGACTAAACAAGCAATTGTTGGAGATTTTATAAAAACCAGCATAAAATTCAAATTTGAACTCAACTGAACTTTGACCGTGGTATAAATCAATTCATTTAAATTCAGTTGATCTTGCAAATTAACAAACAATGGTTCATCTCTGAATATTACATGAATTGAAGACGAGGTTTCACTCCAGATTTGTAATTAAATTCAAAAGACACAGGAATTTTGATCTAAATTCATCATTAAACTGTTGCTTTAGAAATAAAGCGTTGGATAACATCGATAACAATGGATTCGAATTTTAACTCTTCTACAAACGGTCAATGTGTTCTGTTAACAAAAAAATATAATCGCTAATAGTCATTAGGTGTTGAAATTATAATAGCTTGTCCCCGGAATCTATGTTATAAGTAGGTTCAGTTGTTGTGGGTATTTCTCAAGAAACCGATGAGTTTCCTTATCTGGGGCTATGATTCTTAATGGTTCAATTAAACCTAAAGGCCAATTTACATAGCAGCAACATGTTTTTTTACTGAAAACCTGAACGAGATGGTTTTATTGATTGATGATATGTGTAAAAAAAGGACAAAGAATGAAGGGGAAAGAAAAATTCAATTCCAGCGGGGAAATTGACATTTTAGCCCGTAAAAATTTTGTTGGCATATGTTTTGTCTTTTTTCGTATTTTATCATGTTAGCTTTATCTATCCCACTCGCACTGTTTGCTTACAATGTTGTAGTAATGTAAATTGGCCTTAAGCCAGTGATTAGAAAAAATATTTAAAAGTTGCGTTTTCGGCATTGTCACTGGAATGTCATTAATGCAATCTCATAATCTGGTACAATATAACAATGTTAATGGTTTCTAAAATGAGGCCAAATTAAGGGACATTTAATTGAATTGATGAAAGTACGTTTTTTTCAATCTACAATCTATGTAGGCATGGACGTCACGAAATCATCATTAGTTTGGAATGTGGAGCAATCTTAACACATTCCCTGCCAACTACGACCATACTCGTGAAGCTTTTAAGCTCTCTCTTACGAAATCTATTTTTACATATACTTTTCTCACGAAAGCTTTTCTACTAATTTTGGCAGTGAATGGGTTCATATTATGCCCTGCATAACTTAAAGAATGTACTCTGATGCCTTTACGTTGTAAGAGGGTAAGATAAGGTGGATACAATTTAATATTGAAATTCACTTCAAAGAACACTTGAAAACTTCCATATGAATAGAAAATATTTTTCAAAGGTTCTAGGTTAGCTTTAAAACCGTATTTCTGCAGTCTACGGATTTGAGTTCATGACCGGAAGTTTATCATATTCGACGTACGGTAGTCGCCTTTCAGTCGTCATACAAAATATTCAAAGTTTTCAGCTACTTTCGGAGTTTTCGCCCAGGATAGTCTTGGCCAGTGGTACTTCTTGAAAATATATTTCATACTACAGTTTGTGTACAAATATTAAAAAACCTATTAGAAACAACTAATGAACTAATTAAGGAATAAAAGAACTAATTAAGGAATAAAATATATATATATATATAAATAGAAATAAAAATAATAATAAGAAATAAAGAAAACGGTAAATATAATGTTAATAGAATGCGTAACTATCTAGGAAAGGTTTAGAGTCTTAACCAATTTATAAAATAGTCTGTTGGATTCCGTTCGCGCAACCTTTGGGGGTAAAGAATTCCACTTGCGGATACTCTGGACAAAATAAGAACGCTCACCATACTTGAGATCTACATCGAGGAATCAAGAAATTAGAGTGGCGAGACAATTCCGTGAAGGAATTTCAACCTACGCTGGAATATGTATATTTATATGGGATGGCCTAGCAGGAAAGCCGTATGTTGAAAGATTTCAATACAAAGCGTGTAACATCATTAAAAGCAATCATGAGCGTTGTAGTGAGTCAATAACTGGGAAAACTGTATACCCATATGTGAAATGAGGAATTATGAGACTTTCAACTAACTTTTTTCTTGCATGTAAGGTCAATAAACTGGAATTAATCCGTAATCGATGCAGGCAACCATAAATTTTCTTTTTTATTCCGGTCAAGATCATTTCTGTAGATCGATAGGCAATTAGATTTTAAAAGGATTTAGAGTTACATTACTGGTCGCACTGACCAGTCATAAATTCGTCCAAGCTCATCTTTCATCCTACATACACAATCTTCCATTAGACCAATAGGTCTGCTAATATACAACTGAATATCATTAGCACAAAGATGAATGGATACATCCTTAATGACAACTGGAAAATCATTAATATAAAGGCTGAAAAGAAGTGGACCTAGTATAGAACCTTGGGGGACACCACAGCTAACAGGCACGCTGTCAGAGAGTATATTTTCTACCTTGACGTACTGCCTACGCTCAAGTAATAATTGTTTGAAAAAGTTTATGGCTGACGAGGAGAACTGAAAACTATTTCCCATTTTTGACAGCAGCCTTGAGTGATCTATAGAGTCGAAATTTTTTTTGAAGTCGAGTAAAAAAAGGATTGTAAACTTATCATTGAAAATGTTGCCAAGCCATCAAAGTTTTTATGATTTAGTAATGGTAGCAGTCTCGGTAAAATTCAACATAATTCGTAATTCTATTTTTTCTTTTTGTGATCATTTTTATTTTCTAAGTTTTAATGCCCGTCACACACCGAAGTTGTGATCGGGAGCTATCGGGTGGCGAGGGTGCGCTTCACTATCTAAAAGCATAGGACGAATCCAGGGTTAGGATATGTTTTTGGAGTTCAGGCGATTTTGCTGTCGCACCCTTGCACGGGTGAGGAAAGGAATGCCTTTGTGAGTGCTTCTACGTACCAACTTTTTGATTTTCCACCACTCCCTACAAGGGAGCTGGAGGATCTTGGGCGTTACGGTAAAAAATATAAGACGGGAATGATCATCGGGTGCCATGGAAACTCGCACAATACAGTGTGGCGCAGTACAGATCACAATTGCAGATGAGAGGCTTTGCTCGAATTAGTGATTGGAAATAGGAGAACGGACCTTACTTTTGTCGATAGCAGAGAAGGTGATCGACGTGGTCGTATGCAAGAACAAAATGATGGAAAGACTGGCAGATTGGAATTTGCGGTGAAATACAGATCTAGAAGGAGGGGAGGAGAAAAGTCTTGTAAGGTTGCGTTGGAACACGGGTGTGGTGAAGTACACTGAAGTGCTTGAAAAGAAATTTGAAGGAAAAGATGAAAAAGGCATCTGAGATCATAAGAAGTGCGGAATAAGCAGCTGGGGGTAATAACATGAGCTACGAATGAAGCATTTCGTGAGGTATACCTTCTCAACCTTTAAATGCTACCACAAAAAAATCATATTAATGCTACTACTCTTATCGCTCTTTGTGCGGCCACCTAATGAGAAAATAGTAATTTTGAACTTCATCAAGAAAATCGCTCGCCCGCTCTGTGTGCATCAGTACGGTCGAAATATACTGACCGCTTAAAAGAGTCATATTTCTTTCCCAGTCATGTTCATAATTTGTGATAGATAATCAAGAAGATATCTATGTTGTTTCTTTCTTATTTTTTTTCATGCAAAGCATTTATATTGGAAACACGATTCAACAGTATCAAATGCCAAGAATAACTGAGCAGCACATTTGAAATGTGCTAATCTTCAACGTTACATAATGTCTAAATTGTGAATCGGAGGTTTTTTTTATGTTTTGTGTGCTTTCAGACATTTTTTTCATTTTTCTTTTTTCTTTTTTAATAAAAAGATTTAGGTACGAAAAGAAAACTCAGCAAAACTGTGTCCGGGAAATACACAGTTTTACATTACAATTACATAGAAATTTACAACTATCTACAAATGAAATTTAGAGGACATCGATATTTTTAGTCGATCTGCATTCTTGACCTTTAAACCTAGAACCCCTTGGTCATGTGTCATAATGCCCCGAGCTACCCTACACGATGCATATCTACAAGCAAATGCAAACTATTTTTTGTATAGTATATTGGTACACTGATTAGTTAGTTCTTCGAGTTCTTTCAAACAAAATATATTTTACTAAATTATTATATTGTCTTTTCAGTATCAAAATGAATCAGGAAATTCCTCTATTTTGTGCGATTCCGAAGTCAAAAACGTAAGTTTTTTTATTAGAAAAATAATTTAAATAAAATATTTTTATGTATAGTTGTCAGTGAACTCAGTTATGGAGGTTTTCCTAGAAGAAACTGATCATGCTTCAATAGTAGAAACGAAGGGTTACAGAACTGAGGAATTGGCTCCAGTAAATAATAAAAATGAGTTTGCTTTTTTATTTAATTCACTTTTTCATCTTTAGCAGGAATTTCAGTGGCTTACCTCAACAGAAATTTAATTTTCCATGTGGTTTTTATTATTTCGCATGCAAATATGAATAATGAAGCGTTTTAAGTCCAAAAAATAATTAATGAAATTATGAAGTAAAAATCTTGCTGAAGATAATTTTGTTTGTTAGGTTTATTATTACTGAAATGTTGAATGTTTGCTATTTTCTATCAATAAATTATGAAATCCACTGTATAAATGGAGAGTAGTTTGTTATAACAAGTTTTAACAACGACAAGCTGGTGCTTTCCAGCACTCTAGTTACGCATAACTTTACAGTCGGGAAGGATGAGGTGCCAACGAATTCAATTTTAAAAAGGAATAATTGAATATAAATGGCAATCTTTTATTTAAGGATGTTCTTTTTTTATAGTATAGTAACAGTTTTTCGTTTGTACGATCCGAAGAAGAATCCGCTTGCTAAGTTCATCAAAAGCAATTTCACCACGTCTATACCACCCTTAATCTGTAATAAGAATGTCTGTACGCACGCATTGGAAAAGGCAAATGTATTAGATTCTAATTTCGCTGCAAGTTGGTAGCTCTCATATACTACTCCCTCCCTCTGCGTATAATAGCTATTTTTTCACAAGATTTATACAGATCTCAAGATCCGGATCTCACTTAGGCGTGCAATTGCAACAACACAAGATCTCGATCTTTATACAGATCTTGGATTTGCATCTTTAAAGATCTGGAAATTAGTACTTACTGTCACCTATAGGTGTTCGTATCGTACTACTTGTTGTCAAACTCAAAGAGCGGGCTTTAAAGTGAGCAAACATGTATATGATTGTAAGGAATGAAAAAACAAGTAGAATTTACGCGTTTGTTGCAGATGACCTTGATTTCGAAAACTCATTTAAATCAGACGCTGACTCCTGTGGAGGTGCTATTGATAATAATCAAGTACGCATGACTGGGATTACTCAACGACGACATTACTATAAAATTGTCGTCTGGTGCAAGACGAAACGTGCTCCCATAGAACAAAGCTGTACGACTTCTTTTCAAAGAGTCTCAAAACCCCTGGATCAAAACTGTCCCCTAACTGAACAACTTAGGGGTTGAAGTATCCAATAACCTTAGTTGTACACATCATATCAGATTTTTGCTATTGTAAAGAATTCGATGAGGTGCCTGGGTTTCCTCATTTTATCTAGCTCTCATCAATACTTTCAGACTTAAATATAATTCATATATTGGCCCGCAGCAGGGCGTACTACATATCGGAGTTGGGCAGTCCAAAAAAAATCTCCATTATTTGTTAAAGCGATTACCTCCATAACCTGGAGCACCGATGCAATGTCGCTTGCCTAGAGCTCTTATCGCTAATTTAATGGACACTGTTCCAACTGCACGGAGTCCTTGTGGATCAATCTCCATGCGAAATACCGTGCATCGAACCATCTTGACCCATTTGTCCTCAAGTCAAGTTTTAGCAGAACAGTGAAATTTCGAGAATCGTTGAGCAGAATTGCACGAATGTGGAAGAGGTTACCACCTTATGCTTTCCTTGTCGACTATAGGCCGCAGTTGTTTAAACCAATATCTATACCAACACCTTCAATTGATCTCCCTTTTTTCTCCTTTCCCTGCTTTCTTTTTCGCCAAGGCTGTGTAAAAAAATTGGATGGTATCGTGTGCATAGCTTATCCTATCGTTTTTTAATTATTTTGTGGTGGATTGTAAGACAGTTTGTAAAAATATAGCTAATAGGAAGGGAAAATTAATGGCTATCAAGGCTGAAAAAATCAGGCGAAATAGGCAGGCAGTAATGATGGAAGAAAACGTAATAATGACCACAGCCCGAGATTGTATATACTCAAATCTTCACCATGAAAAAGCAGCTCAAGATATGCTTCGCAGTAAGTAATCCAAACATCGGATTAATTCTATAGAACCCTGGATGACATCCAAGTATCCAAAGGTAAACCGAATTATGCCTTGAGCTGCACTAATTTACGATTAACAAAAATACTTACTCTCTCGTAATTCCAGGATTTACCAATCGGTTGTAAAGACAGTGACAAGCAGAGATGCTGCTAAGAGTGCTGCAGCAGGAAAGGAGCGTGCATGATTTTGGGATACATCAGAAAGAGGGGTGAGTGCCTGCTTGACTATCTCTTTAATAATGAGTTAAAAGTCGTCAAAGCAACCAATCTACATTTATGAACAACTACATGGCAAGAGGATCTAAATTAAATTAATCAAAGCAAACCCAAATGTGGTCTAAAAATTAAGAATTTGGATGTTTCTGAAGAGGTATCAATGTCAGGTTATAGATACGCTATTTTAAATTAAGGCTTTAGAAGTGCAGTTGACGAAAATCAACTACGACAAAGAACTAATGAAGGTTAAACCTAAGTTTTGGTAGGTCTTTTGTGAACACATAAATGAAAAGCCGACAGCAGGACTCGAAATGTTCTGGCAAAGAAATGTCTATTGCAATAAAATCTAATGGGCTATTAAGAGTTTTAAGTCTCTTAAATCACCAACAGGAGCTAGAAACATTGATACCTTCCTAAAGGAAATAACTATCCTGAGACCTTATTCAAATCGACCTGCACCCGTCCGATCAATCTCCTTTCTTTCTATTTAAGATTATGTGGGACTATTCGCATTGCACTGTCTTGCACAATCTAGTCAAAAATTAGAATAGGTGATTTTTCAGAAGCAGAAAGTGATTTTCATAATATGTCTCATGATTCCAACGAGCGAGTGATAATTTGTATTGGGATAGACCAAAAGTATGGGAGGTGAGCCCATTGTAAACACATTTGAGAGCCTGAGTTATTAATTCCAGCAGCTCAGGTATGCTTGATAGTTTTGCTATTTGTGTATAACTTGAAATTTCATTTCTATCGCCTTTTTTCAGCAATTGGTATAATGAAGAAGTTTTTTCACAGTCTTGGAAAGCATCCAGTCTTGAGAGGTTTTTGATACGAATCGACAGCTGAACTCGACTAAATTATTGTTTTCTTTGAAAAGAAAATATTATGTAGCAAAATTTGTCAACTTCTTCTATAAAATATCATAGTATCGACCGATAATCATTCAATTTGTTAAGGAGACAGCGCAAAAGGGGAATCAAATTAACTAAGAAATTTCTAATCACCAGCCAACAACCATATCGCTCAGTAATGAGCTTGCAGTAAAGATAAACAATTTTTTATCATTAAGAATGATTGATGGGAAAATTTGTAATGTCATATTAAAAAACCCGTCATCATAAGTCGGTTACTCCAAAAGAATT
>QYTT01095131.1:10144-24803 GCA_006980735.1 Dasypogon diadema
TCCGGGCTTATGCGAATTACCTCGTTCTATAAGTGGAAGGTAAGGATGATACCACACTGGTAGATATCATGCCAGCAGCCATGATTTTGATGAGGGAGTGGTAAGAAAATAATGGACAGAGAACAAATCCCCAAAAAACAACAGTTGTACTCTTCACCAATAAATATAAGAATATCACCAAATTGGTAAAAGTCCCCTGAGAGGGCAAAATCTGTCGGTTTAGTCTGGAACGAAGGATTTCTAGCTAATCTTGAAATTGAACCCGAATCGTGGAGCAAAAAACTGAAGTGTATAGGAGGTTTGTGCTTCGTTCCTTCAGTTTTGTCATTGATTTCTATCAACAAAAAGTTCGATCGTTCTTTTCTATCGCGTGAAAGTGGAAGCAAAGTCCGTACCGTAGCATGTGGACAACTTCAAGTAAATCTGAAAACTGCTCCGACTTGAACGATTGGTTAAATCTGAAACAAAAGTCCGTAGTGTGTGGCCAGCCCTAAAGCTGTAAAAGTTCAGATTCGTAACAAAACAAATTACTTCCCAGTTTTTGGCGGGTAAGATCAATTTTTGTCCAAGCCTTTGTGAAATTAACAGATTTTCTGAATAGCACGTCATTATTATCTTTTCTGATTTTACAACAGAATTACGGCAAACATTTTAACATAGTCTTTGAAATGGTAAATGATGTGAGAATGATTTTCAAGTTTCTAGATTTTGACCTTCGTTCAGAAGGGACCCAAATCTCTACTATCATTTGTAGTGAAGTCGTCCAACTTAACATGAATAAAGCAAAGAAAGTGGTGTTAATTTCTTTTCCTGCAGAGTCTTCCTTTTATGCATATGAAAGTAGTAACTCTCTTCGACCTTAGTTTTGTGGACCTTCGCATGCCCAGCACTGCTGCTACCTTTGATGGACCGAAGTTTACCTTTTCGACAGTCACTTAGCACAAACATAATAACCCTTGCTCTGTTATTTTACGACCTTTCCAAACGCCAAATGCCAAAGGAATCATTTATCACGTCAAAGGATTTCATGCACCAATTACAGCTGTAAAGCTATTAGGACCGGACAATTTGCATTTCCGCCGAACTCGTGCGCAAGAAGTGAGTTGTATTTGTTTTTGTTTTGACAACACAATTCTGGGCATGGCACGGCGGCCTGATTTATATTCCCTGCACTTATATTGCCTTCCAGCAGTAATTTGCTGTGACATGCAAATAAGGCTAGTGTGTCCTTGGCTTAAGCCTTTCTTCAAACATTTCTCCAAATTAGAAAAGAAAAGAAAAGAAAAGAATTTAGAGGTCCATTGCACTGGATGCTTTCCTTATGTCGAAGGTGCTGATTATTTACAAAAGAAAAAATTCGAAATCAATCATAGCAAGGTTCCAATATGTAGTTTTAAGCAATATTTAACATCATCCCAGTAGGAAATCTTGAAAGATAATAACTTAAACTCAAGATAATTCTGTGGAGTTTTGGAAAAACAACATAAGTTGATTTTCATCGAAAATGAGTTAAGTACACGGGGAGAAGTGCGATAGAAAACTTGTGATTACTCGTGGTAGGGTCTGTGCCAGGCAAGCCGATCGGCGCCATAGAGATAGAAGTAATAGAGAGGGCATGCTTGCTTGCAAAATGGCACAAATTTCTAGATAACCTAAAAAGTGCGTCTCTAAGCTTAACAAAATTGTATGTGTAACAAAAAAATTTATTAGTTCGTGCCTTTAAAGCTGGAAATTTCTTTGCTTTTAAAACCCCAAAACCCGCCTAACAAAGCAAAAGGCAAAAGTGTATCTATAGGTCTGTATGGTTGAAAATCTGGCAACAAATGTCAAACGAAGAATTTCCTTTGGTGGTAGGGATTTCAAACAAACTCTTTTCTCACTGTTTCCAGCAGCATTTTGCATGCCTCACGGCCTCATTCGATTAATTATCCCTGTTATCACTTTTCGCTCATTTAAATGCTTCTTGTTATTGCTATTTCATTATTCTAGATACAATTTAAATATAATTATTTCCCTACCTTTCAGAATGTAACCAAAACAAATTACATAACCTCTTTTATATCAGCTGATAGCTGCCATTTTTCTGCCATATTCCACTCATTCTAAAAAGCAAGATAAGAAAACTTGCAAATCTGGCAGGAAGGAAAACTAATACCTTCTGATTGAAAACTGAGTTGTTGGGTGGATTATTTCAAAGGACATACAACTTCTGCCAGAAAAGTGTGAAAAATCATATCTTCTGTAGGCAAACCGACGCCGTGTTGGCGTAAGTTCAAATCCTGCACAGGACGTGACCAAAATTTGACGCTCACTTGCAACATTTGTCAGGTTAAAAATTTCCCAATCTCCCTTTCCCTAATTTCCCCCTGCCTATAAGCTATTCTGTTTGCATCATATGGAAAAGGGAAATACTTTGACCGATGTATTCATGCGTTTTGTTATTGAAATAAATGTTCGAAAAACACAAAGAAACAGCGAGTTTCAATGCAATCTCCTAATATATGGTTCCTTGTTTTACTAACGTATAATTTTTTTAGAAACTCATGAATAACTTATTGCAATAATTTGATCATTTATTAATTTATTAAAATATCATAGCGAAAGCCAAGTTGTACTGTTGACACTCTCTGCTTCGTGGTCACTATTAATTGAGCTAAAAATATTTAACATTTTCCACCAAAATAATTGTACACAAACTTCACTTGTCCATTTTACTTCACATCTTGACTATCTCACCTATCAATTTTTTCAATAATAGTATGACAATGTTGTCAAGCTTTTACAAACTTCTGTTTCTATAAAAAATTAACATGATAATTCATCAGAAAAATCACTACACTTGTCAGAAGATCATCAATCATGACAAATTGGCAGCTTTTCCTAAAACAATCGTGAAATTGTCATTTGTCAACCATTGCATTTGTGAAGCAAAATATTGTCACCTGTCGAATTAGAAATTAGAAAATTTATAAAATGGAACCATGAACCTCTGGTCATTGTCGTATATAGTGCATAAATGAAACAATTTTCGAACTCATGTCATGTGACATGTTCAGTGTTACCCATTCTCAACATAGATCATAATTTTTACAGAAAATGGGATTCTGAGAGTGTTTAGATACTTTCCACTTTTCATCTTCTTCTTTTGTTGCTTTATGCTAAAATTAAAAACGGGAAAACTCAAATTTCGAAAATACGAAAAAGAAAAGTCAGTAGGTGTTTATGCCAAGATGGATCAGTTAGACCCACTTTTATTATTTTATACAAATTTAATATGAATATTCAAAATAATAACTCAATGAGAATTTATTTCAAAATATGAAGTCGGTGAAGTGAAAAGCTGTAATATCACATTTTTGGTAGAAACTGGTCCAAACAGGGCACTGTTAGCAAAGTCAGTGTAAAAAAAAAATCTGAGAACCAACATTAAAAATTTTAAAACTGAATTTGTAATCCTTCCACGAAAGGGTCAACAAAAAATGAAAAGAATTTATCTAAAAGAATGGACACAGCTACAAAACTCTAAATAAACCCTAAAACGGAATATTCTGTTGCTACTTGAGAGTTTTATGCCTTAATCAGAAAAATCTTTCAAGTTTTTTTTTTGATACACTCACGTTTGGGATGTCTAATAAAATTTCAGAGTAAAATCGTCGCACTCTTAAATTTCAAGAACTCACTTAAGATTTACTGCATCGCATTGGATGGTATTAAATTAAGACCTCAGAAAGCCGTCCAGAAAAATCTGAGAAATTGAACTAGGAAAGTGATTTTCGTATTGAGAAAAAAAAACATCCATAAAACTGAAAAGGGTCTTTTCTACCATTTTAACGACAATTCTACCCTCTGAGGCCCGCACAATTCGGAAATTTTAAATTTATGGCGTACAAAACTGTGGCAGACACAAATCCCATTGGCAGTTGTAATTGTAGATGCCCAGATACAAATTTCTAAACCGAGGGCAGGAAAAACGACTGTCGTTAAAAACTTCCCTTAAAAGGCAATTAAAAAGTAACAGCCGCACCGCAGCCTCCCAGTGAGATGTTATGCAGCAGCGCATTCGAACTGGGTGAGAGCTATGTGACGAAACCAGTTACGAACATGCCTTTCTATGTGGGCAGGTTTGTCTCATCCTTAGGTCGAAGAAATTTTGAGAAAACTTGAATTTAGGGTGTGCACTCTTGGGCGCAATAAATTTTGTCTTTTTCATTACCTTCAGGATTTTATGGTTTCAAAGGCACTAGGACTAGATAGTAGAGCTCCACCTTCTTTGCCTCAAACTATGGCAGTCGAATTTGATGGCATACAAAATGCATGGCGACTACATCAGAGAAGGTCATTAGAATTTTGTAAGTTTATACAAAATTGTGAGCAGGGCTAGGGCTGCGTTTCTGCATTGTATTTCAAAAGGGTGAGCAGTAAATTTGTGCAAATTTGAACTAATTGTTTGCCTGTTTCTTGGTTACATAATTTTGTAAGGTGTTGAATGGCAGTAGGACAGCATTAAAATACTACGAGAATTCGTGAAAAGTCAATGATAACAAATGTATGTTAAGAACTGTACATGCTAGAGGAAATATATTGTTATAGAAAATTAAATAAAAATTGCACCAAAAAGTAGAAAATAATTTATTTTCGGTGGTTATAAACTGATCAGAATAACTTCCAACATTTGTAAAAAAAACGGGTGTAGTTCCATTTAGGTGGCGCGCCCGATTGTCCCGAATCTTTGCATAACAGTACTTCATGATGTTACAAATTAATCTAATGGTAAAAGGGATTTTAGGCGACAAGTTCATTTGAAGGTCAAAAGGTACGTTTGAAATTCAAACAAAAAATCAGTTTCTTATGAATATCTTCCCAACGGAGAGGGTTAGGGGGGTATAACTTGGTAGGAATATGTGTCCTAACATCCTCCAGGGGATGACCACATTAATTTTTAGATATGTCCTTTTACAGGATTAAAAAGGACATTGTTTTGATTTTTCCGTTAAATTCAAATATTTTCGTAACGGTAAATAATGGAAGTTCCAAATTTGGCCCATATGTAGGTAACGAAGCCTTCTATAGGGTCACATGATTTATTTTTGTTGATATCCTTTTATAAGGACATAAAGGACTTTTAAATGTGCCTTATACTTGGTGAACTGAAGAATAATTACTAGACTTAATGTAAGGATAATTTATTCTTATGTGCACAAGGTACAAACGAAATATTACCAAATATCCTTATATCCTTAACACACACACACTTTAAATTTACTCTTTAAATATAATTTGGTAATCCCGAAAAGGACATTCGTATAGTTCTGCTCAGGAAGGATTCATGAAATTTAACTGTTCTGTTAGATCTCGTCTCAAGATCTCGAGATGAGATGGCAAAATGCGTGGGTATCATCGCAGAGATTGATATACAAGGAATTAAACTAGAGATTTCGTTGGAACAAAACGATAAGAGAGTGTAAGGCATGCGACATTGCGTCTATGCTCCAGAGAACCGATTTTAGAAGTTATCGTCTCGTCACCAATAAGTTTAAAAGCCTTTTTCTGGACTTTGTCCAACGCGGACAATGCAGTTCGTCCCGTCCCTGCCCAAATATGCGAATTATATTCCAGTCTAGGTCTGAGCTAAATTTATGAAGAAGATGGTAGCCTGTTACACATTCGTACAGTTCGGCTCGAGAAGGATTCTCGAAACTTCACGCAGTTCTGCTATCACGAGAAGGGTAAAACTGCAGGGAATTAAATCAGAAATTCCACCAGAACAATGTCCATTAAAGCAGGTAAAAGAGCGTTAGGCATACAACATTACGTCGATGCTTCAAGGAATCGATTTTGAAAGTAATCGCCTTATTGCCAATAAGCTTAAATGCTTGTTTTTTTTTAATTTTATCTAGCGCGGACTGTGCGCAGTTTGTTGAGTACACTCAAGCAAGTGGTCAAACATGAGAAACTCATCTTGATGTGGATACCAGAGCTTGAAGGTTTTAAGGGAAAATAAATTACAAAATGGCTTGTAAAGGATGTACAGAATCCCTCTTCATGGGAACTGGTACCTGGTAGCAAAAACATATCGAGGGCTTATGGTGAAGGACCGATATCCCGAAATTGTTTTGAAAAATTTTATGCCAGAATGATGCATTTTTGATTTGTATTCCTTTTAATGCAATTAAAAAATTTTGATCTGAAATGTGGGGCAGAGGATTTTCACCATAAGCTCTTGATATTTGACACCTGCTAGTTCTGAGCGAAATTTGGCAAACAACTTTTGCTTTTGACATCCTCTCCAGAGATGGTATATATCCTTGGCTGAGATTGTGTTGCATTCGTGCCTCTTCGGAAGATAAAAAATAACCACGCACTAGAAAACACTTTATTTTCTTCCATTTTCAAATAGAGGCCAAAACAACTTTACCTATTTGATCACGATAACTTTTATCAACAGAGAGAAAATTTGGTAGGACCGTAAGGTGTCTTGAATCCTTCTTGAGAAGAACTGAACGGACAAAGAAACAACCTGCAAACTTCCGCTAGAACTATCAGTCAAATCTTGAATTTTTATTCAAGACTTAAATTCGGTCTCTCCATATTGCCCATTATCCATTTCAATTCAACCAATGTTAGTATAGAGTAGGGCAAGACTTGAGTTTTATCCTTCATTTGAAATTTTACGAAGGTTAATGCAGCCGTGATTAATATCCTCATTTCGTGATATGTAAGAACCCTAGTTCCTTGAGATCTCCTCGTGTTTTAATTATAACTGCTCGAAAGAAAGTTTCAGCTGTTGACTCAATTTTATTTTTGCGATAATTATTGAGAATTGCATTTCCACAAAATATAATAGTTTCCAACCACTTAATCGAATTACTTCAGGGTGAAGATTTCTCCGAAATTACTCATCGCCATCACGGTTCTGCTCCCCAAGATGGAATGACTAATTCCCCCATTCTAATTTCTTGGAGTGTTTGGGGAAATAAACTATAAATGACACGTATAGTAAAATGTGAAATTCCATCGACGAGTTCTTAATTTGCGCTATTAGTATGCAAATATCCCATGTCCCAGCACAAAAAACAGCGTATGCCCCCCGACCGATCTGCTGGGTTCTATTCTGGGTCCGACAAGAAGTTTCAAAAACATCCCGCTCGAAAAGCTCCAAGCTCCAAGTCCGCGGCATAAAAACACAAATATTGTGTTCGCAATTGTGTCTGTGATCGCATTACTGCCCTACTCCTACCTTCTTTCTTCATTTTTTCATTTCTTCGTGGAGCGATTCACTTTTGTTGTTCCGTTTTCCGCCCGACCATTTCAGCACGATCAATGATATGGTTGTGATCGCGATTCACATGGATGTGGCGGATCGCGGTGTCGCCGCTGCCTATGTGGATATCGGTTGGTAGCTAAGCCAAGTGGAATTGTGCAGAGGCGAAAAGGGTTGCCGTCAGAGCCAAAGCAAAGATCACTTCGAAGCCGGCTGCTTGTACGAGTATATAGCACGATCAGTTCAGCATATGTATTACACTCTCACTTTTCTCTGAGTCCACATTCTGCAGGTTATGTGCCCAGCATACCTACATATGTATAGGCCACGGGATTCTCTTTCCCAATGACTGATATTCGAATCGAGCCGAGCTCACCGCACAATGGGCATGTACATCGCTAGGTGGTGTAGAACGGATGCCGAACCATGCGATCGTTATGTTGGGTGCTCAGGCGGGCTCGTCACTGCCAACGATCGCGACAGAGGCAGGAGAAACAGGGGAAATAAGTAAAAGCAGCCGATTATTGTAAGTGGCTCTTTCTCTTTTTCTCCTCAAAATAGTAATGTACTTACACATTTCGCAAACGAGAGTAGTGGGACTGCATAAATGAATACAAAACAAATTCGAAATTCGTGAGAAAGAACATGAGACGGAGAGAAGGTGGATGGCGGATAGTAAGAGGAAACATGAGACAAAACAAAATAAACAAGAAGTTGGCTACAGTAGGTAGGCAAGATCAGTGAAGAAAGGAAAATGCGCAATCCACACAATTCAGTTATTCAGTAGTAGTTTCACCGACACGATCGGAAGGGCGCGTACGCGTGCGTATTTCTATATTTTGCCTAAATTACTATTAACTACTTTGTCGCTGTTGCTCCTGCTGCTGCTGCTGCTGCTGCTGCTGCTTCTGATGCTGCCTTTAACAGTTTCCTGGTGATTCTATGCCCGCCTCCTTTACCTGCAGATCCTTTTAGATCATGGAGTCAACCATGCATGCATATGGATTCTAGCCTCGTCTAAATTGTTCTAAATTGACTACCTTTCCCGTGTGCGCTGTGCTAATTTCTTTGAACGTGAATGACAGTGATGACTTGATGAAGTAGCTGCGAGGAAATTTACATCAGCTCATATCCCAGTGTGTAGTTTATACTAAGAAAAATAGTTTCAAAAAATTTACATAGATACCTTTGTGTGTTCTTTTTCTTTGAGAAATTGTGGTGTAAAGTAAAATTCAGTTACCAAATCGGAAGATCTAACCGACCACAGATTGTTCTCGACGATTTCCATTTTTATGTTGCAAAATTTTGCAAATTTTGCAACTGCGGAAAGGATATATACAAGTTTTTGTGGAAAAATTGTTTTGAGATTGTCTTTAAGAATAAAGTGGGTGAAATTTTGCGAAAACATAAAAGATCACCTTTATGCACGAGGCACCCTCTTCTGGATATTCGAAATTCCTTACATGCCAGTGCAATTTTTGAGGTGTAACGAAAAGTGTTTGATGTGATTCTAGTTTTTCAAAATATCTTCAACACTTGAGGAAATGCCATTGAAATAAGAAAAGTTGAAGAAATTATGATTCTTGCACGATGTTCTTTGTGTTCATGGTAACCAAGTGTGAAAATGTTTGCGTAAAATGCAAAAGATAGAGGAATTTTAGATACGGATGCGTTTGTGCTCAAAATGTACACACTAAGGACTATACTTAATATACCGTCAAAGGATACATGCAAAAATCGAATCGAATCAGTGAGAGCCAAAAACCTGCGATCAGTTCAAGAAATTGTTTGAAAAATACTTTAAGATCCATTCGAGGAATAAAAATAAATCAAAAGTGAGTTCGTGATTCCAATTAGAAATTTCAATACAGCAAAAAGTCAGCTCCATCACTTGGATTATAATTGCTTTTTATTATTATTCTTCGGACGAAAGGCCAAGCACATTTCACACTGAATGAGACAGGTAAGATACTTTATTTGCTCGTCTTCAGAAGCCTCTCGACTCAGAGATATTTTGCTGAACGCCCAGAAATTATTTGACCCAAAAGTCTTCGACTCGAACATTTTTTCGGAGATGATTCTAACTACCCTGAATCTGAGTGATTTGCACTTTTTACTCATTTTTGTTTTTGTTTTTTGTTGTTGTTTTTACTATTCTTCAGTAGAGTTTTACTACCTTTGTGTGTGGGAATCTTTTCACATCACCATCGCTGATCTTTTGATCTCTTGCCCGGACACAACGCAATACACATGAATAAATCGAGTTACACTTTTCGCCAAAATTGAAAAGCGGATCTGTTTGTCCAAACTGAAGATCGGTTTTGACGCGTATTTGCAATTACTTACAAACACTAATTGAGTCTAAGATATGAGCTCCGAAAGAAAGAGCTGATTTGTCCTTCAGAGCTCCATAATCAAGTTTGTTTTTTCTCTAACCTTTCGGAAGACTTTTTCTGCGATCGCTTTACATACTTGGTAGTGCTCACGATCGATGTCCTTGAAGAAACTTTTGAGGAATTGATATGTTGAAATCTTAAGTGGGCCTAACGGAGTCTGACCTTGCACTTTTACGTACTGTTTTTCTGTTTTTCTACTCTCAGATCTGTTCGAAAAGCTCGCTACTCTACAACTTCTTCCTGAAACAACTTTCTGTTTTTATGCTTCATTGAATATTTATAGAAATTTTGTTTTCAATTTATTACTGTGATTTTACATTCTTCGCGGATTTTGGCTAGTTTTATTTGGTGTGCTTTGCAATAAAATGAACGGAAATCTGCTTCCATTGTTCTTTGTTATTTGTAGCGCTCTTCCTGTCATACACGTTCAAAAAAGTCACCTGAATGTGTATTTTGTTTGAAAACCTTCAACCTAGTGAATTGATAATTTCTCTGGTGTTCTTATCGTTTTAAATTGTTTTAAATTATTAATTATATACGAGCAGATTTGGATCACTTCCATGTGACGCCTATTTGGAGTGATATGCAGTGCATTCATGTAGTCAATAATAACGTCTGAAATATGACTTCAATTCGACAAGGAAATCCGCTTTTCATTGCTAAATGTGCAGAACGTTCATTCACTCTCGGTGCGTAAAACTCTGTATTTTTTTAAAACAAGGAAGTTGTACAGTACCAGTCAAAATTGTTCGGAAAACACTGGTTCTTTTTGGAGTGAAGTAAATAAATTTTGCCATTATGGGCTCACAGATAGGCATTTAGACCACAAGTCTTTACTGTTAATTTTTGGAATTGTTTGGAATCCCTCTTTTGGTCTAAAAAAAAAATACTGGATTTTGGCTTGATCATTGCATCAAAGAACTTGACTCTTATCGCAACCTCATTAAATTCAGAATTTAGAATTTCTTCAAAATGTATCGTCAATTATCTAAACATAACACTTTCAAAAGTATCTAAGGAGTAAAAACTACTTTTAGAAATGGCTCCTCATAGTTTGCATATAAATTTCGCTCAGTTATAATTGAACGTCAGAATCTTTAAAAATGATCCGCAATTTGTTTAAAACTTATTCTTAGCTTCTGTTCGCCTGCAGAGTCTCTGTAGTGTTCTATAGGGTTCCGTACTAAAACCTTTGCTTTTTAATCGACTATATTAGAATTCCAATCCCATCCACAACTTCGGTTCTTCCATCACTTCACTACATTTAGAGTCGATCTTATAGAATAAGAATATACAACGCTTTTTCAACTATTTTTCTTTATGGGATTCCGCAGGGTTTTGCACCAAATTCCTTGTTCGCTAATTTTTTTTTCTCAAATAATAGCTGATCCAACAATATCGATAACAATATCTTAGTAGGTCTTTAAGATTACATTTCACGCATCTGTTTTGACCTGGAGGGAATAAGCTGCTACACATTTTATAATAAATTCACAATCAATAAAATGAAATTGCAGGGTATTATCATCGACCAAATCATAACAGAAAGACCTTTCAACCCCTAACATAGGCATTGAACGGTCCTGACGGGGAAAGCTAAGAAAGCTAAGCAGTCCAACAAATCTTGGTTGGTTAAGTGAAGGAATTTGAAGCAGGAGAAAACTCATCATTCTTGAAGAAGAGTTATACTGCGGTATCGGTTTGGACAAACCTTTTTGACTGCTATTCTCTTCAAAGAAAAAAGGCACAACCAGGATTTCCAAAAAAAACGACGAATTTTTTCAGAGCCATATGGCAATTAAGTGGAGTATTATCACAACTAAGAAATTCAAACAGATATGCTCCATCGCTGTGACCTATAGTGCAGATCTTAGCTTTTGGTTTGGTGGACTTTATCGCTGACACTCTTTTCGAGTTCAAAAGTAGCCCGAGTTATAGAAAAATCTTCGTCGCGTGCTAAAAATGTCCACTTTCGACGTGAAGGTATAGAATTATGTTAAGTGAATTTTGTATAATTTTTTGCATGTTCAAAAATAAATAGTAAACACCCAGGCCGGTAGCCAAGAGCGCTGTGACGCACCTCTGCAGATTTTCTCCTCTGTTCGTGAGGATGAAATCCTGTACAGGGCGCGGCGATATATGTAGGTACCAGTGGTTAAGGTAATTTTACTGACGAGAATTGTACTTGCGAAGCCACTGGGATGTTGCGCAGTAATTTCATAGCAAATGTTGTGGCTTACTTGCAACATTTGTCAGGTTAAAATTTCCTAAACTCCAATTCCCCTCCGCCTAAGCTGTGCAGTGGGCACCATAGGGTTGTCCTCTGGGCTTGCGAAATACCTTAAGAAAATAAAATAAAAGAGATCTTATGTTGACGGATTGTAGTCGTACCTCGCACTTTTACAACAAATAATCATCAGGAGCCTCTTTATCGGAATATCCTACAGCATTTTGGCAAAAATGTATAGGAAATAGTACAGACCACTGATGCATAATCAGCGTCGATAATGTTTCAGAAATACTGTTGGTGATTTCGATGAATTTGGGCGGAATCCAAATACATCGACAGCGGCCGGAAGGTACCCCAGACTGACACTGTCCATGGTAGTAATACATTTGTTACGGGTCTATAATCCATATAAGAAACCACTAAACTTAATGTCAACCCAGTTGATTTGTAGACGATTTTATAGTTTATAGTGCAAAAATCGTCTGGTTTTCAGTTCTCTACCCTTCGAAGGTCTCCCTTTCTTATTATCAGTCATCAAAAACCGTAAAATATATTTCTTAACAAAAATAATAAAACTAAGTAACGCACGATTTTGTCTAATCTGAAATCTCTAAGAATAAAAGGGGGAGCTCTTAAAGTATTTGCATCTACAGGGTGCCAATCATGCATTTCATTAAAAGTAACTCTTTGTTTTTCTGATCCCTTTTTTTGAATATTTACATAGATACAGCTGATCTAACAAATCTAAATATTCTAAAATATCGTTTACAGAGAGCGTGAAATTTCCAAGGTCCTCTAACTCATGAGTTTTTTGCAAATTAAACATTCTGCAATAAAATGATGAAAGTTATTCGTTTCATTTGAATTGTAAAATTGCCATGATGTAACTGGTATCTGGTGTTAAGAACGTGCATTAAGATTTAGCGGTTCGCCTGTGGCCTTGAAAATCAAGGGTACAAAAGAAAATATCCTTCTTCCCTTTTTGTATGGCTTCCATGTAGGTAACACAATACATCGACAAGGTACTTTTATGTGTTACAAAAGAAACACTGTAATTTTTCGTCCACATCATGAACTCTGATAAAGTAATATCAAGGTTTATTAAAAAGACTCTCACAACTTAAAAAATGAGAATTTTGTCATCATACCGATTGTTGTGATCATTAGTAACTATTAATCTACCCTTGGTTGCCTGTACTCCAGTGTCTCTCCAGTGTTTGCGATTTTTAGCACATTTACGACAATTAACAACAATACCAGCGTTAAGTCGGGATTTCCTTCCTAGATGCCCAGCGTTGTCTTATCCTATGATTGATTATACTGGATATGTGACCAAGTCATCTAAATTTGTTAAATTTAGATAGGGTAAACTACATTAGTAGCCTCGAAAAATTCATATAATTTATGGTTCAACCTTTGTCTGTACTCGTAATTTACATTCAAATCTTTTGGGTTTATTTTTGCTGATTTGTTAGAATCTTTTTGCGAACAGTACCCTATAATAACGCCATATCTTATAACATTTTGAGACCCATCAGTGAATAAGGGTCCTTGCACAACGAAGCATGGATGGTCGCTGGTAGCTTCTTAATCCATGTATTTGTTGTTGTATTTCCAGAATAAAACAATAACACCAACGTGACCAAAGCAGCTACCAGCGACCATAAATGCTCCGTTGTACAAGCACCCCAAGGCCCATGTTATAGAACTTACAATTAGCCAAAGTGGATTTCCTAGTAGCGTCTCTTCTTACCAGAGAATCAGCTTTTTGCTTCTGGTTCCCTTATAGCCTAGAATTTGCACTTGATTCCACTCAGCTGTTGGTCTGGAATTTCCTACACATTCGAACTATCCTCAAATTCAGTTAATAACTATTGAGAGCACCATTAGTGTAACCTGACTTTCCAGTCATATAATAGCTTTTGTGATCCGACTTGCTTCGATAGTAGTTTTCTTCTATTTCGTTCTGTGTATCAGTTCCAGCTAGAGGTCGCATACGTTTGCTTTGATGTACAGGGAGCTTGCTGGTAACAGGATGTTGTATTCCTTCCATATTTGTAGGCCAATATCTTCTCCACGATTCCGTAGAAAGCTATATAGGTTTAGTTCCGCTGAATCACGTATCAATCAGCTCATCTGCAGAAGTCATTGAGAAAAAAAGCTTTGTAACAACATTGAAGCTTTTAAAGCAACAATGAAACTTTTATTCTTTACATTTAGCATTACTTATGAACTGATGAATTCATTGCTTGCTCTGTAATGCAAAGATTAAGGTATTTACTTTAGTAAACTTTCTGAACAATCTATATTAGATTTTATCGTATTTCAAAGTTATACTGGGCTGTCTAATAGATTCGTGTCTTTTTTCAAATACAATATTTATTTATCTGGTACAAAAGTATTTAATCATATTTAGTTATTTTCCCAACGACGTTCCAGCAATTTCTCGATTCCACAAGGGTAGAAGACCGATCTTTAGAATCGTTTGTATGGCGGATGCTGAAAATTCGGCAAGCCGAGTTCTTGGATGCCATTTTGATGAGATTTGCGACGTGGAGGCGGGTAACTTTCTGTTGTAAGATCACCTCGTATTGACTATTTGATGATTTCTGATGAAGCCATGTCATGCTCCGAACCTATCGGCAACATATCTCAGCTGTTGTTGTGAGCAAATTTTATGTAATGCGTGGTTTTGCTTGCTGGCCTTCGTCCATCCATTTTTTTCGCTGCTTCATGTTAGACGCCATTTCTTATCGCCTGTTAAAAACAAAG
>QYTT01095131.1:33881-56724 GCA_006980735.1 Dasypogon diadema
GCAGGACATTACGATGAAAAAGGACGTCTTGAAATTGGAAATACATACCCGGGTATGTGGGTGTGGACAGAAGGGTTAAAGAAATCGTCACAGGACCTTCACCCTTCATAGGCTCCATTTTGTAACCATTGAAACCCGTTTATGTTGTGTTTACATTTTCTGTAAATAGCAATGTAAATTAAATCATTTCTTTTGAGCGGCCAAAACTTTAGACACTTTCTGAATGTAAATAAACTGATTTAAATTAACTTCATTGTTATGGTTGTTGGTATTCAAGTAATGTAAAATATATTAAATTATTAAATTGACAACGAAATTTGGTCTGCATTGTACAGAAACGGGTGCCATAGGAAGGATATAAGTATGAGAGGCAACTAACATTACGTTGGTGTGCCAGAGTATCGATGTTTGATGTTACCGATTCGTCGCCAATGAGTTTGAAAGCCCTCCTTTGAATTCTGTCTAACGCAGTGCGTTCGGCCTCTGCAAATATATCCCAATTAATTTGTATTGGATTCAATATAAGACTTGCAGATAAACACATTGATGCAAATGCCATTAATGGGGTTTTTCGTAATGGACAAAATATTATCTTTCTAGCTTAGGTTGCTAGATACGTGAAATATTTAACAAGGGTGGATTTGAAATATCTACACTATTGTTAGAAATGGGTTGAATCGGGGCATGGGGTACCATTAAAAGGAACCAGACTATTTTGGGAGCATTGAAGATAACATGATTCACTCTGTTGCAAGGTAGCATTTTTTTATCAATTCCGCGTTCAATTTTTTAGCACACTCTTACAATAGGAAGCTGTGATCGATTCAAAAAGTCCATTAGAAGCACTCCACACTATCCCAGAAAACGGTAGCCAGAAATTTGTGGATAGATCGGTTAATTTTCAACTTTTTAGGTCCTTAAGATCCTCGCGGTAGTCATTTCTTGGACTGCATTTTCCTTTCGTAATCATGCTGGTCTCATCGTCATCTACGATGCAGTGATAAAATTTCTTCAATGTTCAGAATAGCTTCCGAAGTATCCATTCTTTGAAGTTTGTTACTTCGTACAACGCTTCAGGCACCCGAAGGGCGGAAAGATCCGACGATCTAGATTCCGGAATTGATTGAGCGTTTCCTTTAGCAACTTCATGGACTGAAACTCTTCTATTCTCCTCCACCAGGATCCATACGTGAGCGATGCCATCATCTCTAACTAAGGTCGACAGTCTTCCCTCTCAATGGTTGTTTGTTTTTATCGCTCTCCTGCTCTCTTTGGATCCACTTATAAACTGCGGTCTTTTTTAAAGTATTGTATTGTTGCCAACGGTTATCAAGGATTCGGGGATGACAGATGGGCTCCATCCGAGTTTAACGAGGAACTATAAATCCGCTCCCCCAAAAATATGACTGTCCATTTTAAGTCAAAAAATAATAAACGTAAAATAAATACCGTTAGACGTATACTAGAGATAAAAATTTTTACAACTGAAGAGAGAAGTGTTCAAATATTTATCTGACATACAGATCTGGGCTCTACAACAACTCACATGAGAATGACACAGCCATTCCGGGAAATTTTCGATATACCCACGGATACCCAACTGTGTTATTAATATTACTAAATGTAATTTTTAGATGAATCTTTCGAATCTCTTTTTAAAATTATTGTTTCTTTTGTTCTAAGTGCAAGCTAGGTATGAAAGCCAGCCGATAATGGGGAAGTTTCTAGCGATATTAGCACTAGTAACTTAGGACAAGGTGACAAGTCGATTAAAAACGATCATCCCTTAAAACTGAAGGATTGCAATTGTTTTCAGTTGTATTAATAATAGGGAATATTATTAAAAACTCAAAATTAAAAACAAGAACAGATTTAACATAAAGCCGGTCACCAAAATCTACACTGTTTCCATAAAACCAAAACCATCCAGAAATAGGGTTTTATAGAAGTAGAAATAGAATCCTACAGAGATTGGTATTAAGTGGTACAAGTGGTCGTAAATAATTAGCTTTGTTAAGCTGGCAAAAATCTTACTGAATGTCTTTATTCATCTTCTGCTTCTACAGAAATTTTGAGTCATATTTGTTCAAAAACTGTTGATTTGCATACACCGCCATCAACCGCCGGTTGCCATTCTTAAAAGACTCATAAATGCACACAGAACTGATACCGAAAAGTATGGTAATCACTTGATTCACAAATCACAGACCCGGTGAACCTTATCAGGCGCGAGTCTTACGCTAAAACATCTAGAATAAAATGGATGAGATGTCTGGGATCCCAAAGCTTTTCTAAAATTATTTTATAAGACTAACCTAATAAACCTGACGATGATAAGCGTCGATCGCAGTGTCTGACCGCGCCACTCTCCAGTTCAATCTGCAGCCAGTTTAGATTGGATGCTTTCACGTGCTTCTCGTATAAATACTACGATCAAAGATCGTGCGATATGATTCAGATGAGCGAATGATAAGCTCATTGAACGGGCCGATCTTCCCCAGGGAGCCTGTTGGCTCCAGCTCCAAAACGACTGACGCAAGTATCTTTAGGTCTGCAGACCGTTCGTGAATTAAGCTCTCCTCAAGTGTTCACATGAATTGCGGCTATAAATTTTTTTTTGGGGGGAAAAAGAAACAAAACTCGGTGTGGACTTTAGTCACGATCGTGAGGAATTTCAATCTCTTCGCACTGTGTTGACTGGCTGGGGCTGAAATGCGCGCAAATTCCAAAACTTCCCAAGTTAAGCAGTTTTCGAGAAGGACGAGCAACGAACCTTAATTTGGGTTTTGACTTTTCGGAGTGATTTTCGTCTGGAGCTTTGATTATCTATGGGCAGGCGTGTTTGAAGAGTCTGAAGGTCTTTTTTATTGTGATCTGCTCACATTCTTACTTGTGAAATCACTACACTAACGCCGTGAGATAAGAGCAATTATGTATTTTTAGAAAATAATGAATTTTTGCTTTTCGTGCGATAAGCGGACCCGAATGTTTTGGGTAATAAAATTTGGGCAATTCTTAAGTTCAGAGCAAACTTTGTTTTTGACGGTGAAAGAGTATAGAATTCGTCGGGGAGGTGATGCGGTGACATCAGTTAAGTATTCTGCGAATAGAGGCGTTTTTTTTCTGTTTTGCTTTGCTAAAGCTCCGAGTTCAAGGAATTCATGCTGGCGAGATGACTCGTTGTTTATTTGCCACTTATTGGAAGTGTACATTGATTTGGTATTTGATGACTACGAAATGTTTGGTTCGTTTGCCCTGCAATTTTTACTCATTTAGAAAATTTTCCACTTGTCGTTTTATGAAGTAGTAACGTTCATATTTAGCTACCCCTACCTGTGAAATACAGAATTATGTGCATACTTTCCACCAAATATTCTTCTCCACCAGAAAAGAATAGCAAAACAAGTTCACAAGATCAAAGCCACGTTTTCTTAGAAGTAATTTCAAGGCACCTTAACGGAAGTAGGTAGGTAAAGATTACAATTGAGCCAATCCAATTGGTAGATTCAAAGCTCCTATAGATCTTTAAGCTTAAAACTGTGAAAAAGTGCACTGAGAAACGATTTTGCTCTTGTGATCATAAAATTAACCGAATTTAGTGCAGTTGTGGTTGATAGGTCCCAAAATACCTGAAAGGCTTTTTTTCTCTACTGAAGTTCTTGTATACTATAAGACTAAACCTGTCATAAATTTCAATGCTATTGCATGATACCCTGATTGATACTGTAGATAAGGAGTACCTTTCTCTTGAACCTGTGAACCTTATAGAATACTTTAGAATGAAAAACACTGCAGGATGTTTTCCGGATGGGATGAAAAAAACAGTACTCTTATCCAAAAAGAAGAACTTTAGTATGGTCCGGTCAACGATGACCCCCATTTTAAAAGCTCTCTCCCGGCAAATGCATTTTAACACGTAATTCCCTCACGAAAGCTTTTATGCTAATTGTAGCATTCAACATGTTAATTAAGTTTTAAGATTGCGGTAAAGAAGCGCTTGCTGCAACTCAACAGGTAAGTCTCTTTACGATTTCATTATAACTTCTAACCTACATGCGATAAACGACGATATACAGCGGGCCTTTGTAACCAGAAACCGTAGGGAAGTTTATTGACATCACGCTAGCAAGAACTCTTCTAACTTAGAATATTTCGGAATTAGTGAATCTGCGATTGAGTTTCTAATGGAGGAACACTTTCCAGACTGTTCCAGTTCCACTACAAATGAGACCGCTATGTTATCTAATCCCTCTCTCTTTACAGCGGAACTGAGAAAGGACTCCATGAACTTTCTTACGACCGCTAAAGCAAAATGGGCCGTGAACTCCTTCAAACCATTTAAATCGACAGAGAAGGATGGTATCTATCCCACTCTTTTACAATAATCTGGTGGCAGACTAACACAACTCTTCAAGCATACCTTGAAATGTTGGCAAGAGGTCATGGTGGTCTTTATACTTCCAATTATTATAATTATTAGAGTAGAAACGATCAGACTTAAGACAAAATAGAAAGAATTGGCTCGGCTGCTGCTAGAATCTCTTTTTGCAAAACTGTCTCTGCAGTGCCAATTCGTCCACCTCGTTTGCCATCTTCGAACTTCCGATTCAAACCTCTCTAATTTTTACAGGAATCCCGTGACATATTCTACTTAGAAAACTCTTTCATTACATGTTTGCTATGTACATAAATCTACACTAGAATATTCTCTTAACTACTGTCCATGACATTACGATCTGCATCGCTATCATGTTCACGAGATTCAGCCTTATTATCAAATTGAAACATTCCTGAATCCTGAAAACTTTCTAATTTCCCTGCTTTAAGTGGAACACCAGCAAGTGAAACATTTTTCCGATTTTTGTTTCCAACTATTATTGCTTTTGTCATTATGAATCGTATTGAAGTTATCAGACTGAGATGACTTGGGCACCTGCCCCGAATAAATATCATTAAGGTATCTCAAGTACCTCTTGCTGGAAACCTGGAAGGCCTTAGAGTGCTGGAATACTTTAGCGTTCCTAATTGTTGGAAAACGTCTAAGGTTAGGTTAGGAACTTCGCTTGAACAGGCTCTTAGAAAGCAAATAGGTAGGAAGGAAACAACAACCGCCCACAAGATTTAGTGTGAATCTCATCATTTCTCAAAGCTTTTTAGGGTTTGTTTCACACATATATATATATATATATATAATCATATTTAAATCAAATGGTTTAATAGTCGCTTGACTGGAGGTGCCACATTACGTGGTATATCGGGTATCGATAATAACAGCAAAGCACACTACTGAAGCACGCTACAATAATTAGGTAGTCTGAAAAATCATCTGTGTAGACATAATGCCTGACTGAACCATCTAATTTACAGTCCACTCCTCTCTGCTAAGGATACTAACGGAAAGACCTCTTCTAAAATCGAGCACAATATCACCGAACTGGCCCTTATCCTGATGCGATCCTCGCCTGAGGGCATCCGACAGCCTGATTTCTTAAATCTGAAGGCATTCTTGGCAGTGATGCCTTCACTATAGACTTCCAGGGGCAGATGGCAGAGTATGACCTCTATTGCTGCAGTCCATGTTCAAAAGGTCTTAAGACCTCAATAGCCGCATCTGGGTTAAATTAACTCGATTATTTTACAGAATTAATAAGCTTACTGGGCTATTTAAGTCTTTGATGGGAAAATAGATGGCGCTTTCCAAAGCTTTTATGCTAAAAATTGAATTTGCTTTCCATTCCAATTAAGATAAACACAAATGCAAAATAAAACTGATATTAAGATCAATTTCAAGAAGTTTACTACGGTCTTTACTTATCTCGGGTTTACTTAAAAAAAGGAAAACAGAAGAAGAAGAATAAACTCTGTACTCCATGGATTCGAACCATTCTTTTGAGGTTTTATAACAGGGTTGACCAAAAAAATTCGGCTAATATCTACGAGAGTGACATTGGGCTAGTAGTAGCTAAAACTTTTGTAAGGGTTGAGGTTATGCCAGCTATGATGATTTTTCCATACTTTTTTGACCAAATTCTTGTCGTAATGCCAGGGGTAAAACCACATAAAAGTTAAGGGATGATTTTCATGTTAATAGAATAAAAAGAAATACTGATGCGGTAGTTCCAACAACAAAACGCAAAACCGACACACTTTAACGGTTTAATTATTTTACCTGAAATAAAAGGAATATTTGAATTAAGAAGAAAAAAGAAACTAAGATTTACCTGTTTTGTTGTCAATCTCAGGGCTCTCGAATTGAGCTTTAAGGACTGCACTGTCTTTGATCTGAATTTCAGGTTATCCCACCATGATGGATATCGCTTATCAGGGGCAGTTATTAGTGGGAACCCCCGCATATTGTTCTTCTCTGCTCATGGAAACCTATAATGTCTGCAGTGCAGAGAATTCGCTTTTCATTTTCTTTCATGTGAGTTCTTGAAGGACTTGAAATAAATTACATTCAAACGGGCTGCATTCAATTCTATCTTTTCCCATAAAAGTGGGGCTCAAAAATATAATCTTTACTTGATTTGCCTGACAACCAATTAATCCAAATATTTTCCTAAAATCTTCTGAGCATTTCACCTGGCAAAATCATCTAAACAGCAGAAAACTATTACGAAATTGAAAAGATGTTGCGGACTGAAGAAAAAGGGCGGAAAGTGAGAAAGAAAACATTAGCGGCAGTAAAATTGCGCATGCTGACGCTGTGATTTTACAACCGCAGCCTTGAAAACGTAGTTGGATTACAAAAATCTAAGAGCTGACGGCTTGACTACTGGCGGACTCCTGCTCCTGCCCCCTGCCGCCATGCCGCCATGCCGACAAAGTTGAAATTTTCTTTTCCAGTTACGCTCCAAGTCAAGTATTTAAAGCAGCAGTGTGCACGGCATGCAGCCACTTTTGTACCAATAAAAGTTTCGCAATACCGCTCAGTACAGACGCAAACTTTTTCAGTAAACTGTGGACTGGCGCAACATTCTGGTAATGCGAGCTTTCGGCACCGAACGTACGGAAACGCTCACCGATCGCGGATCACCACTGCTGGAGCGATGTCTTCTTGCGTCTTGCAATTACAGCTTAATTTTGGTAATTACGATCTTTTCGGATAAAAGAAATGAAGATTGCCGCTAATTTTTCAAGTTGACGCGATCTAAATCGGACGGTTTCGTAATGTGATCTTCATGACTTGTGCCTTTCTAAGTACGATCGACGTGGAACTGGATCGGGATAGTAGAGAAATGTGCCGATACTCGGACACTATACTATTGCTGGAATTATGCAATCGCCTTAGTACTCCTTTCACGTAGACCTACCATGTACTGGGTCTGGATCGGTCTCTGCGACGGACTTGTAGAGATCTTTGGATTGTGATTTGTGAACGCTGTTTGGAGAGTAGCGCCCTAAACTGATCCGAAAATTATTTACTCTGGAAGGTGATCGCGTCGCGCCAAGCAGTGCGCCCCTCATACAGAGTGCAGCGCATAATGCTGAGTCAGAACCATTGTTTTCATGACTTACTTTCTCTTTTGGCATTGTTCGCAATTTACTTATTTCCTTTCGCTATTGCTTAATTACAAATATGTGGAAACGTTTAACCTCAGGCCGTATTTACAGTCTCAGAAGAAAGTTATGCAACTTGTGAAATGTCGTTCTTATGATTTGTCGCACTTTGCCAACTGCAGACTTTCTTGGGTTCAAAACAGTTTTTACTCGTGGGACATTTGCAGTTCTCCTTTCAACTGGCATTTGCGGCAAAAAATATAGAAGCGAGTGAAATTTGAAGATGCATCCCTTAAGTTTTTCACTATCGTGCAGCTAAAGGATTAGTTTGTCGGTTATAATACAGGCATAATTTTTACCATTGCGGCTGTATTTCTTTGCCAGAATCCATTGGTAACACAATTACTATTATCGATATAAAATGACCACCTAAAAAACTATATACGAGATGACTTAAGAGTAAAATCTCATAACAGACCTTTTATGTTTTTAAAAAATCCCTCGTGATTCAGAGATTCTTTGGGTTCCTTATGGTATTTGCGACATTTCGATATTTCAAAGAGCTAAGGATCGTAAAGATTCCAATGCACCACCCCGGAAGTTCAAGTGTAATGCTTACTTTTGTAATCTGGAGTAGTCGTAGTTAAGTTGCCACCAAAATTTGTTTTAATTAATGGCCTACATCACTGCAATATAATTTACAAAGCTAATATGAGAGACATTAAAACAGATAATGAAAAATCCTTAATATTATTTTTATTTATGAATTTGTAAGAAGCTTTTTCTGCCTGTTTCGTAACTAAAGCAACAAGAGGTCGAGCGTTATCATGGAGAAGAATGACGTTTTGACGCCACAAGTAACTCTTCTTTCGTTGCCTTATGAACAAAGAACTGCTGATATTTAAACGATTGGCAATGGCGGTTTTGGTCAATTTATGCAGAAGTCATCTATGTGCCTTTTGTATCTTTTTTATGGTTGATTTATGAAGTTCGAATTGTTGAGCCCATTTTTTAACTGTTGAAGTGGGATTTTCGTCCAATGGTCTTTGTAGTTGGTTATCGTCGAACTCTTCGATTGGGTGGGCATCTGTTTGTTTAGGTGATGACACAATCACCAGTTCTGAATCATGGAAACCGACCTATACTTAATGTTTACGATGGAGCAGATTAACCACAAGTTTTCACAGGCAATTAATGTAGTACAGAAGTACACATCAGAAAAATAACTTATCGCATTGTATATTAATTCCGTTATAAAGAAACACTTGTGTAAATAAAGGCTAACGTCTGTGACTGAATTTTATTTTTTGGGAACTATCACTATTCATAGTATACTTGTGAACAATGAGTTTCAATACAGTTTCCTAATAGATATCGTAAAATGGGGCAAGAGATGCAGGCCATGAATCGAGCAGTTCATTGCTTCGAATCCAGTTCTTATCCGAATTCTTCTAAGTATTATTTTTGATACTTCTTAAGTCCTAGTTCAAGTTAGTTTATTTAAAATTAAGTTACTCCGCTTGCCAATGTTGCCCCATTTTACGGTATGTCCCTTGTAGATCAATACATTTGTTCCAGCGAATTCGTAGTTTTATATTCCTTGTTAAAATAATTCTACAGATCCTGCGATCGGGTCTAACCGATTAAAATACTTTTGCGAGGACGCAGCTCTCTTTTCTACTGTGTTCAGATGGTTTAAGCAATTCCAGTGTGTTCGTATTTCCATATAGGACGTATCCTGTGAAGGTAGTTCTGTAAGGCCTGTAATTGCAAAAAGTATCGAGAAAACCCCTCGTAACAAGGGGTCGTAAGTAACATTTCACAGATCAGGTCTCAGTATGAGCCCCTGTGCTGTACCCGCCGTGAATGTCCATTCGCGTTGGTGCTCTGGGAGTGATCGTACAGGTAACCTTGAATCATGCAGAGCAGGTATTCGGGAATTCTAAACGTCGTTCCAAGCGTCTCCAACATATCGCTCCACTTAGCTGAGTTAAAGGCGTTTTTGATGTCGAGGGTGATGAGCGGGACCAACCGTTCGACTATTTCCTGCATCGCCACCTGTATCGCCGAATATAGGTGAGACTACAGCAGTTTGCTCAGGACCTTACCCGCCGTGTCCAGTATGCAAAGCACGCGGCACGGTACCGCTGGGCGCTGGCTCGTCCTGCCCTTTGTTTATCAGTACCAGTCGTAGAAAACTCCAACCGTTAGACACCAATTGCACATCATTTAGGACGTTCGCAGGATGTCTGGTCCTAGGGCCGTTCTGTTACAAAGGGGGTCAGCATCGATCTCATCTCCTCCTCTATTGTGGGTGGTATCGCGTCTGTCTCTTAGTATGTGGGGAAAAAGCGCATCAACAACACTAGTTATTGTTGGTCGCACCCGCCCTCAGTCTCTTGGCCAACATTTTGTCGAATGACAATAGTATTTCACTTACTAAACTCAAAAAATGTCCAAATCACAAAATTATCTGAACATCCCTTCTATTTTGTATCACCACCGTATTTTCTAAACATTTCAACCCTTTCTTCATGCAAAGGATATAGAGATGGGCATCGGCAATTAATCGCTATTCTTGCTGTAATCTTATGCTAAATATTCGCTGGTTTTGCTGTTGTAATTCTCTATGAATTCAGTCTTTTGATAGAAACCAGATATTTTCAACCGGAATAACATAGGAGGAATTATCTGGTCCATTCAGTCATTTCGTAGGGAGCAAAATTTTCGCCCTTTTAATTGTCTGCTCAAACGTGTAATCTCTCGCGATACTTTACACTAAAATTAAGAGTAAGTCTTCTGAAAGTTGTTGCCTATTCAGTGGTCTGTTTCATGGATTGGTATGACAATGCCACCGTATAATGTTCTCTCACAGTGTAATTTTCTGTGGAATAAAACTCAATCAAAAATGTACACGTGAAAAGTATCCTTGAACACTATTTTCAGGGTTTAAATTCCTGCAGTCATGATGAGGAATTTTTAAATATTTCACCTTTATATAAAATAGAAAAAAAATGAAAATTGCTTTGCAAACCCAAAAAGGTAAAAGTAAATTTAATCCAATAATTTATTCTCTGAAATATTGATTTACGGACCCCTACAAACTACTAAAGCAGTAACATTTTAACCGCATGCAAAAGAAATTTCCGTTTACGCTTTTCCTAGAAAACAAATTACTTACTAGTCTCCACGTTTTTGCCCAAAAAACCTGTTTCAGACGCAACTCGAGTTTTGGTCTCTCCTTTACAGCCACGATATTGGGAATGAACGTTCTGACTACTATAATATATGCTTAACACCGTTAGTTTCAATTTTACGACAAGATATTTGTGAATTTCCCATAACAAAAATTTCGTAGGTGTGAATTTTAAATTTTTTGAAGCGAGCGCTCCTAAATTTGAATTTGACAAAATAAAACATATGATTCGTTTGCCTAAAATATGCATATTTTTGTCCAAACATAAAAGAAATTTGTCCGTGCTTTTTAAAGATATTAATCAAAGTATAAAAATATTTTGTGGTGGCATTCCTAATTGTTGCGCTTAAAAAATTACCTTCCAGCTAATATTTGTCCACGTTTTGTACAGTATTGCTAACTATTGAGTAATTTCGGCTACCTACATGGTGTTATTTTAATGGTATCTCTAATTGTATTAGAGCAAATAGAGTAGCCCATAATTTTACGCGGTCTTACACATCCCCCGAATAATCTTGTGTAATTTTCAAAAAGTTCATTTTGTCCAATTGTTTCAAATCCTTATAAAGTTTTGAACATTCCTTGCAAGTGCTTGCCCAATTTTTCAAAGGCTTTGCCCCAAATTCAGATAATCTTAATAATAAAAAAAATCACTCAGAAATAATTGATAGAAACACTTGCTGTTGAAGTTTGAAATACGGAATGCAAAGGATATTAAAAAATTCCCAGCTTCTACTTTACATTTTCCTATCTTTGATCCCTCCAATCTTTTCCATCTTTCTCTCCTTCTCCCTCTTCTTCCCTATTTTCTATCTCTCTTTCTCTCACGCCAAAACATACTTCTTGCACGTCCCCTCTTGCACACACGTTGCATTAACATTTTTTCAACTTCTTTCAATACTGACGGGTCTCAATATATTTCCTTATAACTTCCTTATGATTATGTTACGCTCCCAAAGATGTGGCTTATGGTTTCAGAAGAGCTTAACTGAACTGGTATTGAAGTTTTTTGTTAAAATCCTTCCTTTTCCAATTAATATAGCTCTCAGTCTGATAGCTACACCTTATTCACTATCTGCAGTCACCTTTGGCTCAGAAATACACTCAACCGGATAAGACTTATATAATAATAAGACACTGAACTTTTTCTTAGGGCTCACGACCGCAGCGAATCTATTCACCACTTTTTACGAGCGTAGTGTCTTTTGTGAATCACTGGTGGTTCACGCCGATAATCACAGATAACTTCGAATGATATCTGCAGCAACTGAGTGCCCTTAGAAGTGTTACCGGCAGGCACAGTGAATCTGTCTCTTCCACCTTTTCATTGAAATCCTCTAATGTGACTACCAGTAAGAGATTAGTATGGTACTTCAAGCGAGTTGATTGGTCTGGGTTCAATAAATTTTTTAAGGAAATCAACTGATTCAAAAATGTTGCCTCAAAAAATGTTTAGTACTGTTGTGCAGCGTTAACCAATATTATCTGGCTCGGGATATACACGTTTATCCCTCATAGCTATAAAAATCCTAGGCTAAAGAAGGACTTGTGGTCTTCTGAGGATTGTAAGAGGGTTACGAGGATTACTCGTGTTTTTCTGAGAATTGTAAGAGGGATATGAGGGTCAAGGAAGGAATTTTCGATCGAATGATACCTCACCCCTGTCCCCTGTGTCCTAGCTAAATCTCAGAGAAAAATATTTGATTTACCTTATTTAAAAGGTATTTTCCCATCATTATGGAAACCCTCCCATGTTCAGCTAATTTCTAAAAAGGGAAAGGTATGCAATCTTTCTAACTACAGACCAATAGTTGTCTTAACAGTTTTGACGAGTCAGGGCACTTTTACCTTTTAGTCAAACTCCCAGCATTTGGTTTCAATCCTTCTCTTCTTACTAGAATTGGAGATTTCCTTTCTGATCGTTCCATCTGGGTTAGGAGTACTTTGGATGGTGTCATTCTAACGCTTACAACATCAATTCCGGCGTGCCACAAGGCTCTGTATTGTCTCCCACTATCCTTCATTAATGACTTTTTATTTCTTACTTTTAATCATATTCCCAGAATCCCAGTTTTGCAAATGACACTACCCTTGATTTGAACAGGAACAGAATGTACTGCATTATCCAAACAATCGCCTACACTGCATGGCTTACTATAACACATGTCCTGATACTGGTTCTATCCTCTGCTTTTAGGTAGGGAAACCTTCCCACGCTTGTCCGTAGTCCTTGATCTCTTCCCTTATGGAAATAAAGTTCCCGCCACAAGGCTTCATCCAGCGATTCCTCCATAAAGCTGCAAAGCATCACATCTGATGCCTTTCTACTGTTTTGGAAATTGAGTTGGAAAATTCTCGGACGTTGGTACCTGGTAATAGATCTAATTTCTCGTCTTTAGCTATAAAAATAAAAATTTAGCTGTTGTCCAATCGTATCCAAGTTGTGAAAGATCCAGGCTTACTGAACTGTGATGTACCACAGAGGTACAATTTTGGGCCCCTTTTATTCAGCCTCTTCATTAAGGATCTACTGGAAATGATAACTCATGCGTCAATCCATCTATGTACAGACGAGAACAGATATATCTGAGTCTACCTAGTGGTTTAATAGGTGGTTGTATAAGCAGAATAAATGCGTGAACCCTCCGCGTTTATATGGATTAGTCTTGAATTTCTCACGTCAAAGAATAATCGTCCTTTAGAAAGTCAGAGTAAATTAGAAAGAAGCCGTGGGCATCTATACTCAGCTGTTTCTGCTTTAAGCCTGTCTAAGTCTATGTGCTGCTGTATTAAAAATCTGCATACTAGAATATGTTTGAATAGACTTTGTGAAAAAAATTAAGAATTCACAGCAATACCTACCTGAACTGTTGTGGCCATATTTGTATAGTAGCTTGTGGATAACTTCCAGCTGCTTGTCAAAAAATATTCGTTACAAATTAACTTGAACAATGGTTGTACCGCATTTTATATTTTCTATTTCTTATTTTTTGTGAGGGCATAGAAAACTGGTAGTTGCTACGTTTGTAAGACTCCACGTAATAGTCACAAATCCGCATATGGATGATCTCTTCACGGTACCACCATAGAAATTTATCTTGCTCGACTGATGACTAGAAAAAATCCAAGCTATATGTATAAAAGACTTCAGTTCTCACGTTCGCCTCTTATTCCAAGATATACTCGGTGTATGACGAACTTTCTTACTTTCTTACCACTGATATTCGGCGAAGAGTCTCCAGTAGATCTTTCCAACAATTGGCAATATAAATGCATACAGCTATGCTGTGACATTTCAGCTTTCAATTTGGATTTCGTATTTTGGATAATCGTCTTGAAATTAAAATTCTGCACAAACTGAAATTGAAGAGATTTGAAATCTGAGGAAATGGAATGAGCTCAATCTAAAAACAACTTTTCGAAATTCTAACCCACTACTTCATGGGTGGTATACACCTCGCCACAAATCAAATACCACACCATGCTACAACGATCTTCCTGAGAACTCATCCAATTGCTCATTTCCTTCCTAAAATGCTAACGAAGTATTGTTAACAAATCGAATCCAAACAGAAAAGTGATCGATCTCGTAAATCGAGTAGCGAGTAAGAAAAATGAACAAGTCCACTGTGAGCGCGCAATTGCATAATAACAAACAGTGAAGCAATATAAACAAACACAGGCCAAAGCCAAAAGTTTTCATCAGCGATCACTTCATGACGACTGTGAATGTGAATGTCGCGAGAATTAGTGAATGGCGTTTTCCGCGCGCACGATTTTGTTCGTCGTTTTTTTTTCTTTTCTTTTCTTTCCTTTTTTTTTTTGTACACATAGACGAGATCACTATGGGAAGTTGATAT
Organism: Dasypogon diadema; assembly: GCA_006980735.1. Taxonomy (NCBI): domain Eukaryota; kingdom Metazoa; phylum Arthropoda; class Insecta; order Diptera; family Asilidae; genus Dasypogon; species Dasypogon diadema. The sequence goes on from QYTT01095131.1 coordinate 48,438, forward strand.
GTAACAAAATCGGAAGTGTGTGTAACCGTAGAGCTGAAGTGATCTGTTCACCAGTGCTCTGGGGCTACGATCGCTCAGGGATCGTTCGTAGAAGTTAGATTTGCTCTTCGCCCCGTTCTAATGTTATCTACTCTATCAAAGTTTTCTATGCCGTCAATTTGTGCTTTGTACAGTTGCCCCAGTCTGTGAGTGCTTCTGTAGGAAATAATGTTTTGCAATATTTTTGAGAACAACGCGGCGTCCCCCACGTCCCCGATCTGTGTCGTGCCTTTTAGTGGGGTTCAGTGTATGCGACGATCTTACGCTACTATACTTAAATACTTCAATGAATGGTGGTATCTTAGGCAAATTTCTGCAGCTTCGGAGCTTAGCTTGGCCAAGAGTATTTTTCGCTTCTTCACTTGCTCTTTCTCTGTCTAGTTTTCCTCTATTACGGAGTCAACGGCGACGACACTTAGACGGCACAGTTGCATTACGTTTTACTGGCGGACCCGGCTCGATTGTTTTGTAAACTGAAAAATACTTTCACTAACCCAATTTTAGAGCGTTTTGTTTTCAATTACTTCGTGCCAGTCGATTATTTAATTTAGTGATGGTTTGAGTTGTATTTCTTCTTCTTTTTTGCATTGTTGACTTATTTTCTTGGTTTTATCTGGCTGCAATATATTTCGCTTTATTGGGGGCATATTTTCACTTTCACAAGTCGACAGAGAATTTTATAAGCAATAAAAAGTTTTTGATGACGATAAATGTTGCCTAATAAGTAATTTGGTAGAAATGCCGCTTTTTTTTGTTATTATTTTGGACATTTATCACCTCAGCTGCTGAGATGGTGTTAGTAAATGGTCTTTGGTTTTTTCACACTTCTTTTTTAATTATGGCAATTTTAATATTGAACTTAGAAAAAAAATTTCTGAATGATTATAAAGACCGCAGGGAAAAAACGACTACTTTAGAAAAGAAAATGAATTTTAAAATCGAAAGTCTCATATCCATTTGTTAAAAGTGTCCCTTTTTTCAATATATACATTTTATAGTAGCTACAAAAAGTAAAAATAGTGAATGAAATGATAGTAACCTTCTAAACAAAAAACAAATTATATATCAGAAAGTAGGAGGTTTCAGAATTAAAAGGTGATTTTACTTTTAATAAGAATTGTTTCAATATTTTGTCAATATCTTATTATCTTAAGTTCTGTAGCCACATCAAGCTAAGGGCAAAGATGAGCTAATATAATATCCTTTTCAAAAATTAGAAAGAAGTTCATCTACCTGTTACCCTTAATTTTCATAAAGAAAATCCAATTTGGGGACAAAGTATCGGACTTCCACCCGCCGGCCTCTAAGGACATCACCTCAAAACCATTTGCCACAGCTGACCATCTTGATTTACAGATCACTGAAGAGCTTTTTGCGATCTTTCGCTTCTTAGTAGGGAGGCCAGGCTCCACAAAATTTTCCACTACCTGCCAGTGGCTCTTATTCTCCAACGAGAATCCCCACCAATCCGGCAAATCAGCTTTATCAACCTTATGGAGATAGTACCGGAAGCACCCGTATCAGCTGAGGAAATGCCTGAGATAGTAGTTCATGTCATCGTGTTTCCTGCCAATTCATGATCTGATTCGTGGTTTTCCTTCCGTCTTTTCCAAAACTTCCGACGTCTTCCTTCTCTTTTCCACAACTTTTGCCAAAATTTGAATACCTTGTGACCTTTTCTGTTTACCGCCTGCTCAGCTTTTTTAATGTAGATGACATCGCAAGGAGTATAACTGGGATCACCTCAGCTAAGGCGAGAACTGCCCCATATCACTGAAACCGGCTCTCTATCAAATGTCTTTATAACGGACTTCACAGATTTTATATTAAAAACACTACAGGGTGTTAAGTTAAAAAGTATCCAAAAACATAAATCCTCTACCCTATCGGAAATCACACAAAATTGTTTCTTCTTGGCATGATATCCAACAAAGAATTCGATTCTTTTTCAGATCCTCTCAGATTTGCTAGGTGTCCATTCGTGAGGCTATATAATGTTAAGAGATCCACCATCCGAAGTCTCATGGCACGTAGTGCAGCAAACAACCCATTTTAATTTTTTTTCTGTATAGATTTATTCAGAGAGGCCTTTGAACCGGTTTTTTCTTCCCGACTGGCAATATAATTTCCATTTGATTTTTGTAGTAATCCGATTGTATTGGGATGGTCTTTAGAGCGTACCTTTTGAACTCAACTCCTTCACAGTGACTACTCCAGATTCTTCTATTGTACCTCCTCAAATCTTTGTATTTTGTTGGGGCTTGTTTGTCTTTTGTCCTTTTCATTCTAACATTAATGTCACCTATTCTATTGATTGTAAAGTCTCTTGGTCTTAGCCTTTCTGACTCCCTGTTCCACCCCACCAAAGTACATCTTTTTTATTTATCCTCTCTGCGCTTTACAGAGCAACTTGCTTCACAGGAAGATGTAATTATGTCCTCAAGACGTAAGTAATTATGTCATTTCCTTTGTTAGTAATTTCTAAATTATTCTTTACTTAGAATTCTAAAAGGCACTCACCTCATTTGTTTGTGTCGTTACTTTCCCATGGCGCATGATAGGCGTTTGCCTCACGCCCAATTATGCAGTGTTTGTTCCGTTTGCAATATTCCACTAGTCGCTTTATCTCATCAAGAGGTGCTTTTTCTGTATTTCCGAGGCCATAACAGTCTCTTGCCTATCCATTGGTGTTCGTTTCGTACCTCAACTGGAGCCGTGATTAAGTCCCGAGTTATTTGCTCTGAAATGGGGAGGTAGTTAATTTTTGAAATAAGGGTTAATACTACTCAATGAACAGCACATTCAGAATTTTAAATCAACCCAACTCTGGCTTTTTAGATTTTCTTGCATAAAAACAGCATCAAGCCTTTTCTTCATCAACCCTTCGCTAAGAACTTCCGAAGCCGCTTTTGCATGCTAGAGATTTATTAGGATGTTCTTGATGCAGCCCCCATTCGCTATGGCGACGTTATTGAGTCTGACCTTCTTAATAATTTTTTCCTTCCTTATTTTCGCCTGACGGCCTGTTTTTCCATCCTCCTTCTTCAGACGTTGTCGACCGGTCGGGCTTGGTGTTTATTGGCATTTGCATTGTGAGGTCCTCTGGACCATCGCTTTCGCCTTTGTTGGCAGACTCCATGGTGTCCGAGGACACAGCGAGTTTGTCCACTTCACAACTTTTTTTCCTTTAATATCTACGCCGGTGGCCGAGTGCGCTGAGGCACAATTCTACAGACTTTCTCCCATATGGGCCTGGGCTTGACTTCTACAAAGGGCGCGGTGATAAACTGAGTACCAGCGGTTCAAGTTGGTCTGCTGGAAGGATTATTCGTACGAAGCCACTCCTCTTTCCTAAAAAATTTCCATTGGCTTAAGCTGTTGTTTCATCCCCTGAGCTTAGGCAATATCTCAAGAAAGGAAAACAGACCATGTCCTGGCCTCAAGCTTATCCTATTGAAGCGAAAGTACTTCTTTTCAGTTCTACTCCCTTCAGTTTTTCCTCCGAGACGTGGTGTATTGAAAAAAGCAAGCTACAGTCTTGGCCTTTGTTGGTTCTTTTCTACACCATATACTCTGACGTGTTCTTGTCTGATACCAATCCTGATACCTTTAAGGGCATCTTTATGGAATAGTCCCGTTAGGTGAGCTATTTCTACCGCGAGAGTGCTATGGATCTTGAGTCTACTTGAATCAGTCCTGTTGACGTAGATGTTTCGTTTGTCCTGGCAAAGTGGCAACCCTCTTCCATTTTGCTGTCTCATATAGGGATGATACAGATCCGTCCGAACTGTTACGTGTTCTGCTTATAAATATGAAAAGCCGTTTTGTAGGCTTCTTTCTTTAGTTCACTCTTCACTTAGGTTCTTCTTGGTATACGTGTTTGACTTCTTGTTGTTTGGCTTTTCTTCCCGGTCCATTAGTTTCTCAGCATCCACCTTCCGTGGTTCTAATTGATAGCTAACACCCAACCCCAAAATTAGTTGATACATTGCGGGAAGTAAGTCAAAATGGGTGAGAATGCGTTCTTAGCTTCACCAGATCAACTGAATAATTGGACTTGTAGATTCTGCTTTTTCCCCGACTCAGGGTCCGAAATGATCTTTTTCGTCTTCTTTGAAAACCAAGGTTGCCCGTGTATGCTGATGTCCTCGCACCCACGTCAGGTGTCAGGTACATTAGAACATTGACGTATTTCCAGGCGTTTTTACTGGAGGCGTGGAGAACCCATTTTATGTCAAAATCATGGCCACTGCGATAATCCTAATACTTCTTCTTTTGGGACAACTGCTCCCCGGTAGCGTGGTATGAACGACCTTCCGTGAGGATTTTCACGTGTGCTTATGAATTAATTTTTTTTTAACTCTACCTGCAAAAGGTATTAGTGCGGAAGTGTCAGTACTTATATACAACCGGAATCTTACCTGAGGATTTGGGCCTTGGGTCTTTGGCCACGTAACATTGTTCCACCGCGCCAGTAAAAAGGCAATTCGGCCGGTTCGTTTCCATTCATCCCCTTGCATCATTTTTGCAAGAAGAGCTTAAGTAAACTAATCTCTGAAACGAGTTCGTTTAATTGCCTGGGTCAATACAAGACCTAAATATTTCTAATCTGTCAATCACTTCAAAAGCAGCACAACTTGGCAAAACAAAAAAAGAAGACAAAAGACGGTCAGACAGACAGTAATTAGCGGACGGGAATGTTGCAACAAAGCTTTGGCTGCCCACCCTTCCTTGTCGGCTGAGCGCTTTCTTTCAGTCGCACCATTGCATCAAATATTTAATTTAGCGTATTTGCCCGCCTGGTCATCTAATTAAATAACAAAACATAATAGAAGTAATGTTCACTTCAAATTTCACATCGAGCTAAATGGGTCACATGTACGGGCCCCAACACAGCGGGAAACATTCGTATCATCATTTCTAATCAACTCCACGCATGCTCCTACTTAGCGTCTTCTTCTTCTCTTTGGTCATTTTTATGCAATGGGAGCACTCGACGTTAGAAATTCACTTTTGATTTCAATTGCATTGAGGGCAGATTAAATATAAACGCACAGCCGTGTAGTGTACGTTCGGTGCCCGCTGCTCGGTGGCAGCGTTCGGTGCATGGGACGCAGCGTCATATTGCACATTGCCTACTCCAATCCATTGGAGTGTGTGTTAGGCGCACTTTCAGCTGGCTGCGCTTGCCGCTTCACTTATCTTTCACACATTTCTTTAGCAAGAGATTTTCTTCAGATTGTGTTGTCGGTTGCGATCGAAAAAGAAACTCAAAATTAAGTACATAACCTAACCTACAACACTACATTTCTGTGACCAGACCATATCAAATGGAGTAAGTTTATAGGCACGAATTTGCCCTAATTACGTCAAATGCACGTGTATGCGTACGCAATAGTTTTGTTTACGCACAGGAAAGAGAAAGAACAGCAACAATTTATGTGTGAAGAAAAAGCCGCACAACACATGGAAATTTGTGAAGTATTGCGCGAATAGTTAGGTTATGTAATAGAATTCGTTGCTCGTTTTTATGAAGCGAATTTCCGTTTGTTGGCTTTGTGAAAGGGAAACTTTTCGAAACTAAAAGTGGGTTTTTGGTATTTTCGTATCTTTCTGCTGAACTTTTACTTTTTTTGCTGCAGCTATTGCTCGTTACTGGCTGCTGCCACTTCGGTTCTCAGCACTGTTGTTGTGTAGGCCATGCACTGAAAACTTTTAATAATGGATGAAAGTCATGACGTAAGAAACGAAAATGAAAGTGAAATAAGTTACATTTGACTTTTTGCCCACTCTTACATATTTAATGTAGATCAGACAAATAAAAACGCTATTACCTCATTTTGCGGTTATATTTTTTTTTATTGCTGTGCGAAAAAATTTTCGGATTCCTCTAGGTGGAATTTCTTTATTAAAAGTGGGTATAATGGTGGCATCTATGAAAATCGATAGTAGAATTTACATTTCCAGTATGCATTTTAATTCTATTAGTCAGTTAAAGGTTTAGTAACGTGTAGTTTGCTTAAACTCAAGATACTGTTCTATAATCTGAGGATACCGCTCAGATGAAATATATTCCACGAAAGAAGGAATTGGGAATCGCTTTTAACCTGACAAATGTTGTGGTTAAACAAATCCAACTACTGTCAACAGGATCGCAGAAAATTTGCCTCACAACAATCAGCGGAGAAATATTAAGACGATTTCATTTGGCAACTGTTTGCTGCTTACACTAATCTGGGGATTTAAACAAATGTGAATAGTTCATGAATCGGCACCAAAATTAGTCGTCACTTTTTGAAAAAAATTATGGGACGAAATGAAAACGAGATCATCCCTAAAGGGTACAGGGGAACTATTGTTGTTCGTCTCCACAAAAAGGAAGACAGGACTCTATGAAGGAATTGTTCAGAAAATTCTTTGTTGTGAATTTCTTGACTGCTATAGGAGTACTCCGAAAATATGTGAGCTATTCCATAGCAATGATCCACTTTGAATTTAAGGTTAACAAGAGGCTCACGCAATATGATACTTTCTTCATTATGCTGTCCAGTCTAGCCCTAGACTTTGTCTTACCGAAATCTAAGATGTTGTGGTCTAGTACTAACAAATCCATGCAGCTTCGTGGATACCCTGATAGGTTTCTGACCAGTGGTAGTAAACCTTGATGATTGTCGAGCGACATTTTTAAGATTTGGTTCTAGATAAATATCACCGTGGGCGAGTGGACTGCATTGGAGTGCACTAAAATATCTCGTTTACCTAGACATATCCTGTTATTTCAAGCACTTCTTTATATATAGGTTATCTGTCCCAGCCGACCTCCTGCATGCCAAGGCGAGGTAGTTGCATCAATGTGCTCTGCTGCACCTTCAGGAACGGTCTGCATGTATCATCCTTTAAGATTCGCATCTCTTTGAGATAATATCCAAGGCTTTCGTGCCCAATAGTCAAAGAAAGCAATCATCTGAGTATTCTTCGTCCCATGCTTAAAACTTTCTTCCGGTCGATTTTGGGTTTTTTTATGAACCATTTCTTGCTTTTTAACGCATTACCTGTAAGCACTACTAATTACATTATGGATTCCATTTTATCTTCTATTTATAATGCTATAATGTCATAGGATAGAGTATGTATCGGATCGTTTGTGCAAGAACCAGGTTACAGAAGTAGTAGTACGGTAGAACTATATCTTTCTTCAGTACAGTAGAATTAGTGAATTACGTAATATAAAAAGATTACAGATAATACATATATATATATTATATATGCAGTAGTTGCCTCAAGCAAAATTATAGCAGATTAAAAAGCTAGTTCACAGTGTAACCAGCTCTCACTTTTTTTCCTATAGGAGTGCACTACTTTATCAAATTGAAGCTTTTATAAATGTGTGAATTCTAAAGAATAAAGCTCATTTTGGCCGTCACTGTTCTACAGGTAGAAGAATTAATCTCAGTATCTTATCTAAGAGGAGTCCGTAATAGTTAATGAATCTTAATTTTCTAACAAAAAAAGGGGCTACCCTTTCCAATTGTAACATTTCTTGTTGCTATGAAACTTGATAGTATGATTTAGCTAATTATTACTGTCGTTATAATGAACAACCTTGGAGGTTCCAAAATTGACAATAATTATATCTTATTAAAAGTAAGTGTAAAGCAAATTCCCCATGCAATGTTTGCCTTTGTTCGAACCGAATTTATTCACTGCTAACTCTAACTGCTCATCTCCTTTTAAACTGGATCCTTTCATGGTACAAATTAAAATAGCTTCCGATCTTTAGATATGATGCGCCGCTCGTTTCAAGTAGGCGTAACACTTCCTCTGAAATTTTAAAGTTTCAACAATTTGCCAAAAAGCTGATCCATTCTTACTACCTTCCATCTGTAGTCTAATTACAGGTGTAGCTTGTGCCCTAATTAATCTTCCAAGGTGTTGTTTGGTAGCTGGGTCTTGCTAACGGAAAGTAAATTGAATGCAAAAGTTTTTTTTTGTTCAGGAAGAGACAATCTTCTCCCATTAGAATTGACTATCAAAATAAAATCTGCTTTTTAATAATGACCGTGATTCCGTCATTAGAATACCAAATTGTATATTTCTTACAAATTGTATCTGAATCTCTTTTGAACCACTTTTTTAAGTAGTCATAAATTTTACACGAAACGATCAAAATCCAACCCACACACTCTAAATATGGATTCCATGTTGAAGTAGGACAACTATCGAAAAAGAAACATTTTTCTTTTTTTTT
>QYTT01095131.1:56744-67534 GCA_006980735.1 Dasypogon diadema
ACTGCTATAGGAGTACTCCGAAAATATGTGAGCTCTTCCAAAGCAATGATCCACTTTGAATTTAAGGTTAACAAGAGGCTCACGCAATATGATACTTTCTTCATTATGCTGTCCAGTCTAGCCCTAGACTTTGTCTTACCGAAATCTAAGATGTTGTGGTCTAGTACTAACAAATCCAAGCAGCTTCCTGGATACCCTGATTGTCGAGCGACATTTTTAAACTTCGTTCTAGATAAATATCACCGTGGGCGAGTGGACTTTAAGTATCTAGATTCCTTCAAATATCTCAGGACATGACATTTCAAATTTACAAACGATATATCGTTGGGATATTGAAGCAGCCACTGTCTTCGGGTCCTTCTAGCAAATTCGTCTTAGCTAGTTTGCATTGGAGTGCACTAAAATATCTCGTTTACCTAGGCATTTCCTGTTATTTCGTCTGCATGTATCATCCTTTAAGATTCGCATCTCTTTGAGATAATATCCAAGGCTTTCGTGCCCAATAGTCAAAGAAAGCAATCATCTGAGTATTCTTCGTTCCATGCTTAAAACTTTCTTCCGGTCGATTTTGGGTTTTTTATGAACCATTTCTTGCCTTTTAACGCATTACCTGTAAGCACTACTAATTACATTATGGATTCAATTCTCTCCATTCCATTATCTTCTTTTTATAATGCTATAATGTCATAGGATAGAGTATGTATCGGATCGTTTGTGCATTACCAAGAACCGGTTACAGAAGTAGTAGTACGGTAGAACTATATCTTTCTTCAATACAGTAGAATTAGTGAATTACGTAATATAAAAAGACTACAGATATATGCATATATATATATATGCAGTAGTTGCCTCAAGCAAAATTATAGCAGATTAAAAAGCTAGTTTACTGAGTGTAACCAGTTCTCACTTTTCCTATAGGAGTGCACTACTCTATCAAATTGAAGCTTTTATAAATGTGTGAATTCTAAAGAATAAAGCTCATTTTGCCCGCCACTGTTATATAGGTAGAAGAATTAATCTCAGTATCTTATCTAAGAGGAGTCCGTAATAGTTAATGAAACTTGATAGTATGATTTAGCTAATTATTACTGTCGTTATAATGAAGAACCTTGGAGGTTCCAAAATTGACAATAATTATATCTTATTAAAAGTAAGTGTAAAGTGTAAAGCAAATTCCCCATGCAATGTTTGCTTTTGTTCGAACTGAATTTATTCACTGCTAACTCTAACTGCTCATCTCCTTTTAAACTGGATCCTTTCATGGTACAGAGCTTCCGATCTTCAGATATTTGTAAATCTTGATGTGCCGCTCGTTTCAAGTAGGCATAGCACTTCCTCTGAGATTTTAAAATTTCAACAATTTGCCAAAAAGCTGATCCATTCTTACTACCTTCCATCTGTAGTCTAATTACAGGTGTAGCTTGTGCCCTAATTAATCTTCCAAGGTGTTGTTTGGTAGCTGGGTCTTGCTAACGGAAAGTAAATTGAATGCAGAAGTTTTCTTTTGTTCAGGAAGAGACAATCTTCTCCCATTAGAATTGACTATCAAAATAAAATCTACTTTTTAGTAATGACCGTGATTCCGTCATTAGAATACCAAATTGTATATTTCTTACAAATTTTATCTGAATCTCTTTTGAACCACTTTTTTAAGTATAGTCATAAATTTTACACGAAACGATCAAAGTCCAACCCACACACTCTAAATATGGATTCCATGTTGAAGTAGGACAACTATCGAAAAAGAAACATTTTTCTTTTTTTTTTATCGTGAATGCAATGATGATTCCCAAATAATTTGCTAATTAAGGCCTTGTAGTACGCTCCCTTTCCATAGATGTTGTAACATATGATTCCACTTAGCAGTTTCCACCCGACTAATCACAAATAATAGAACATTTCCAGCTAAAAGTTTCCGCATTTAATTCGCTTTTCATTTTTCTCTGGACAGAAACGTCTGGCGGTCAACACAGTTACTTTTTCTGTTGGTGTGTTTATCTGTGTTTATAGTGAGTACTTTTAATTGGGTCAATTTGCGCTGACTTTGCCCTATTTTTCGACTAACTTTAGTTAATCGGCGTGCAGTAAGTATTTGTTATTAATTGAAAGCCTCCTTAACACAGATATTATGCAACTGTGGGCATTAATACATAATTAAGAAGTAACTGGTTACTTTCATTAAATTGAAATTATGAGATGTGCACATTTTTGACGGAAAGTACAGAGCTAAAAGGGACTTGGCTCTTTTATTACTTCTTTTAGAGCTGGGATTTTTAATGGCTTCATAAGTTTGCGTCAATCTCTTTGGTTGCTTTGACTTAGCTTTGACTTTAATCAGTCCTGTGAACAGAGTAATGACAGGTGCCGCAACAGGGAAGTGTTCATTTAACTTTGGTACAAATTCCATTTGTACTATTTTCATGATTCCCATCAAGAAAAGTTTACATTCTCAGAGGTAAAGTGGTACTCTGAACTTTCTTATATCCCTCTACCTACGGTGCCGCCTCTACTCTACTCTACCTTTTTTATATTTCGCACCACTTCTGGAAGAAGTAGACTTGCTTGAAACGTGGAAATTATTGACATCATTTTTAGAAAATCACTACACTCCGAATCTTGAAGAGGAAGCTTACTATAATTTTCTTAAGAAATCCCATACATAAAAAAAATTCATTTTTATAAAGATTTATGACTGCTAAAAGAGTGAGGTTTTCTTAAAAGTCTACAAGTCCATAGAGTTCCAGAGGATTTAGCAATTATTGCAGAATATATAGTCCTAAAGTATCGCGGGTCTTATATAAAGGTGAATGTAATATGACTAACTTGAAATTCTGTCGTGACATCCTAGGATAATACAATAGAATTAGTTTTTTGTTTTGAAATCTTCAGTCATTTATAAATTGAATCAAAGAAAAGTTGAGCATTGAATAACGTGTTAAAGTTATTGAAGCCTTTTACGAAAATGGACGCAATTTTGATATGCGGATCTACGTGTGCCGCCGAAGCCGTGGAGGACATTTGGCGGACATTATCTTTCACACTTAATTGTAATGGATCAAATAACACGTTTCATTAAAGAAATCTTCATTTTTGTACATCATTGATTTTTAATTAACGTTTAGCATGATCCGTCTTACTTTTCAACAGGATTCCCTCGAATCTCAGTGCACATCCTGGCTCCTGTTTCTTTCTCCTTGCTGCAAACTGGCTATTTACTGTCGACAGGTTTGGGGAACATATTCAATATTATTAATATTGATGAATAAAACATTGCTAAGTACACAATTCAAAACGGACCTCGGTTTTTGTGGAAAAAGTATTTTTTCAGGAGTGATTGGGCTTGAATCCTGTGCGTGTCTATACTAAATTGAGTTTTTTCTGTTATCTAAAACCGCATTAATTTATTTAAAAGTATCTGTGCAAATATTTATCAAATCTAAATTCTCAGTAAATACATTTTGCGTTTTCTCATTCTAGGTCTAAACCTTGGCAATATTCGTCAGTGCGTCCTTGAAAAAAAACAGTCTGCTAAGAAATTATGAAATGAAAAGCGCAAAAGTTTGAATTTTGGAGGTGTGTATACTACCTTTTTTTCTTTATATTGTTTTTACAAAAATTCCAAATTTTAAATAATGCGTCAGTTATTTTTATATTGAAATAAATTACCTTGTTTTGAGTATTTGACGTGACTAAGCATAAAATGTGAATTTTTAAATAACGAAAAGCAAATCAATTTTATTTGAAACATGTAAAGCAATATTTAGGGGGTTACAGAAAAATGTAAAATGGCTTATATCAATCTCTGCCTTGAAGTGTCCTGAGCAACGTTTATTTGGAGTCCTCAAAACTGTTTCATACTCCTGGAAAAGTACGATTCGATATTTCAGTGGATAAGACGCTTCCGTTAAGACGTCTATCAACCCTTTCAAGGATGTCGTAAAGATAATAAATGTAGATGCTCTAAGAGAAGATACTTTGACATTATAATGGTACCTCATTTTTTATGATCTTCTTAAACAATTCAAACCTATGAAAAATCGAATTTGTCATAATCTGGATAAAAGTTTCCAACGAGAAAAAATTGATCTCAATATTTGATGATATTTTCATATCATCGGCAAAAATTAAGACGTTGAAGCGCCTCAACAGATGCACAATATCGTCAATGGAAAGTACGAAGATAAGAGGGCCAAGATGACTGCCCTGAGGCACACCCGGGGTAGCCCTTATGATTTTAGACCGAAGGCCACGAAAAAGCACCTGGTATGTTCTGTCAGACAGATACGATATGAGTAAGATAACCGAATGCGACAGTTTATCAAAGGCCTTACTAAAGTCTGTATAAATGCAATCAGTATGTAACTTTTTACCAAAACCAGATATAATCCTGGAGGTAAACTCCAATAGGTTCGTAACCGAAACTTTATGAAACGAAATCTAAGCTATAATCTAATACCTAAGCCAATAACGTTTAGTTTACTTTTGGTAACACGATTAACACGCTCAGGACGGCATGTACCCCTGGGGGCTTATGCGAGATTTTTCTCAGAGAATTACATGACAAATCCCATATAAGATATAACATGGAAAGGCTCTCTTACTATATGGACGCGCCCTCGTGAACATGTTAAATAAGGTAAAAACCATGCAGATGCACTTACTAATTCTGCAAAACATCAATAGTCCACTTTTGCTAACATTAAAACTCAAATTACATCATACACCAAACAAAACTAATTCAAATATAATTGCAATAATTGACAATAAATTTGGGATGAAATAAAAACAAGAGGAAACAATGTTTTTGTTTTTCAACTTAAATGTATCGCTAAAAGAGGTTCTGGTAAGTTCTTTGTCTCAGGTAGAAGAAAGACAATCTCCTCAATTTAAATAATATTATCATTTCTTAGTGACTCGGCTATTTTTTTTTTTAAATTAGAAGGTAAACTTCAGACAAGTTTAGAGTAACAAATTACTCCTGACAAATAAATGTTAATATATTCTGAGAAAGCAAGGAGATAACACTAATACTTCCGTCACCTGCATATATGAATCATAAGATATAACGATTTTTTACAGTAATTTCGAAGATATATTTCGGTGATCATTATACAAAAACAACGGAAAATGCTTTCATATTAGATACACCTTTGGATTGAAAGCAAAGAAATATTGTTTTTGTTGAAGGTAAAGAAACACGTTTGTTCTATTTTATATATAAAATAGGTAGATTGTTATAAACATAGGAACTTGATGCTTGAGCATTTTTGGCTTTATATCCACCGATGTAGACTTTAGATTTTAATTAAAGCCCAAACATCTTGGATAGGGCGAATTTCAGGAACTTTTTCAGGGTTGTCCTTGTGCCTTCTTAACAAAAGATAGGTTTGATTTGGTTGGTTTGATTTGGTCCAAAAACGTAACTACTGTCAAAATATAAAGATTGAATGTAAAGAACAAGATGGTCGTTTTATATATTCCGTTAAGTATACATTTGCATTAATTGTAAATCTAGAAGGCCGAATGAGAGCCTGACTAATTCCAAGGACTTTGTCTTTAAATTTCTTTTTTCTCTTATCTGCTGAAGTTGTAGAAACATTGCTCGTATAATATACCTGATTTCCCGAAATAGTCAAGTGATAAAGCGTGAAATATGAATCATCATTCAGGATGAAGCCGTGGTTGACAAAATTTATATTTAAACGGCCACAATCTTGCGTGGAAGGCCTTGACGAAATTACTGTTTTTTCAGTATCGAATACTTGTTTTCTTTTTCAAAATTTCATGTAACCAACTTTTTGAAACATTCATTTTGTGGGCAGTCTAACGAATGGACACTTTATCGTTGTTCTCGAACACGGCTTTCACTTGAGATACCTTTTTAGAGGTTAAGTTTTTTTTGCTATACGTCCGGATCTTTGTTTTCTTTCTGGTACTAATCCCTCCTCATAGCATTGAAGAATTCATCACTTGTACAGATGTGTTTTATGAGATTCCCATTCCAAGTCAGAAAAACAAAAATAAGCCATATCCCCCACTCCTTGGTCGGGCCGCCATATTGAATTCCCATATTATTTGATATAATTCGAAAAGGAAAGAAGCTATCACTCTAAACTTTTGTGCACAAGAGTTTTATGAGATGAACTGTATTTATATCATATAGGGTATCAAGTAATCAGCCTAAGGCTGATATATATTTTATGTTTTTCCTATTGCTTTTGCTAATGATAAAATTACCCGCTTCATCCTTTCTTCATGACGCTCTTTTTTAAGCTGCTCACTTCTCTGTTTTTCTAATCTTCTTTCTTCATGGGCTTTTCTGAAGGAGTTCATCATTTGTTGCTGAAAGGACGTAACATGTGGTGTTCGTGTTGATGTGCACGGTGATGGGGGTGATGGTGAAGAGCGTTCCTCTGCTGGGTTGGAATATGAAAGTTCATCTGTCCAGGATATAACCGGTTTTGTTGTAATAGTTGCTGGTTCTGTTTCAAAGTCTGTGGAACAATAAGGACTCCCTGCTGCCAAATTATTGTCTGTTTCTGTTACTCCGGCCACATCTAAAGCATAAGAACTTTTGTCAAAAATTGGAAAATTCCATAAATATATACTTACAGCATTTATTTCTCAAGAAAATGTAACCGTGTCCATAAGCTACCTCCCCTTTTGTCGTCTTTAACCACTATAAAATTCTCCAGTGAAAAATCATCCATTCTAATGAAAAAAAAAACAAAAACAAAATTGTACAACTCAAAATCAAAACGCAAGCGCTCAGTACGAAGAATCATACACTTTTGACAACTCGTGCAATCTTTGGTTGTGTGCGTTGTATGATCGAAATGCGTTCGGTTGAAAGAGTGTCGAATCCAGATTCTCGGGCGGATATGGATTTGCAAATCAAAAACGACATTATTGAATAAGCAACGGTGGACAGATACTTTTGTGAGCAAGAGTATACAAATGTGATACACTAAAAGTAGAATTAACAGGTAGAAACTTTCTGACGTCTCTGTTTATTGAGGATACCGCAATATTTATTATTCCACGCACGTACTATGAAACGCTGTACATATTTTTCTAACATTATTTTATTCGCCAGTGAATTATCGATGGTGATACCTAAAATTCTTGTTCAGTTAGTTGTTCATGCTTCCAACCATGAAAAAGTACACACTGCTAGAGGAAAATGTAAAATTCTAATCAACTGAAGTCACGTTCTAATTCCGAAGGCAATTTCCTCTTTTTATTGCAATTACAAAAGAAAAATATTCGGAGACTGGAAGACTAGCACACCCTTTTCTAATGAATGAGCGGGCGTCGACATTAGCTGCTGGGAACTCAGTTGTTTGTAATGTAATAAGTGCGTTAAAGAATGGAGTCACTTTCGTTGATTTACCATTTTTATCGTGACTAAGGCCCAAAAGGAATCTGTCGTTGCTCCCCTTGCAATTGGGAGTTTCTCCATTATGTTTCCAAGTTACAAAACTTTCGTCGGGCTTACGTAATCGCCTCTTTTTGTAGCCGACAATGTCAAATTCTCCGAATTTCTCTGGGCTCATGTGTCATAAATTTTCACATCCCAAACAATGTCAGAAATTATTCATCATATTACGCTTATCCCAACTTCCGAAATGGAAGAGTGCAAATCATCAAAATATAATCTCCTCGCCGCGCTGAATTAGATATTAAACTTAACCTATACCAGTGAGCACCGTACGTGTAGTAACAGCGATTGAAAGGGAAACCAAGTCGGGTTACATAAATAAATACGTCCCTACTTAAGGCACGCTTTATAGAAAGCACGATCACGACTCACGATTGTAATCCAACACACATTGTGCAAGGAATCGGAAAGATGGTTATGGAATTGCGGTGCGGCGAACGCAAGGGGGACTGCGTTAACCTTGAAAAACAAGTTCGTCTGATGACAGTTGATCGGCGAAATAAAGAAACAACAACTCACGTAAAAAGAATAACAAGCAGAAAGAAAGG
Source organism: Dasypogon diadema (assembly GCA_006980735.1). Classification (NCBI taxonomy): domain Eukaryota; kingdom Metazoa; phylum Arthropoda; class Insecta; order Diptera; family Asilidae; genus Dasypogon; species Dasypogon diadema. Next base: position 64,734 of record QYTT01095131.1, read on the forward strand.
AAATAGCAGCTGAAAAGAGAAAGGTAAGAAGAACCAAGGAACGAAAAAGACAAAAAGAAAATGGCAGTTTTTTTTTCTTCTCGTATTCTTCTTCGGCTGTAATGAAGCAACGGCGCGGAATTATTCGAAAATCCAAGGTCATACTTTCGAAACACGTTCCTTTTCTGTTTCCCCTCTGATTAATGTACGCGCGGTTCGCTGTTCGCTGTTCGCCGAGTGTAGACCTTATTGAAAGTGTGATCAGCGACAAGATCAGTTCACACTGGATATGCACATGATCGCATGAATTACTCACAGCGGCGGCGGGATCACACTTCACAGCCGTCCACGGAGCACCACGCCGCCGCGGACGCATACTTGGACGCCTCGTACTATGGATTATGGGGCGCGCTAATGATTTAAATTTACATTTCAAATTGAAATTTCTCCTTCATTGCTGGGTTTCGCAATGAGGCATTCTTTTGAAACTAGAACTTGCACCAGAGCGGAGCTTTCAGGTATTTTTTCCTCGTTTCCATTATGCAAAAATATTCCAGAAATAACAATGTTGAGTAAGGCAAAGGTAAACTAAACGACACAGAGCTTTATTTTACGCACACATTTTGATGTAATTTTGTACTTTTGTTGGGCATTGTAAACGGCAGTCCGAATGGAATTGGCGGGTCTAAACAAAACGTCATAAGTTCAGGGTAAATTAAATAAAATGTAATAGTGTTATCTCCATTATAGCGATTTTTATTGTTACTGCATGGTGTAGAGTGTACGAATTACGAACGTTATTCAAAGGTAAACAAGTCGAAAAGTTGTTTTTTTTTCTGCGGTAAAGGGATTTTTAAAAAACTAGAACGCTGGTACTTGTAAAAACACAATTAATTGCAGAGGTTAATAGCTCACAACACCACCAATTAATTTATGACAATAAATGAGTTTAAAATGTTGTTTAACTTTTTGTGTGTTCATTTGCAGGGCGTATTATGAGAATATGTAAAAAGCTTGTACCAACTATACAAAGAAAAACAAAACAATTTAAAAATGCTGTTATTTCAAAATAAATCTCAGGGTTGCAAGAAATCACATTGTCGATCACAACACTGACTTTACTCAAAAGTGATTTCGATCATAATTTCACCTGTTGGTCCCCCTTAAAATTTTAACATTTTTATCAGGACGACAAAACAAAGGTGATTTTTCTAAAAAACAAAAGCTGTAAGGCAACGTTTGTTAAAGACTAGTAAAATGTGTAAAATTTATAAGTAAGTCAAACTATAGTTCCATAGATTGAAAATTTATCCGCCGCTGCAAAGCATCTACACGGTAGGTAATCGAACTAATAGTATTTTGCGGTATTTTAATAATTTACCCAGTTTACCTTCGAAATGTTAACGAAACATATTTTTGCAGTTGCTTTTTTTAATAACACAAAGTTAAAAACAATTAAGACAAGTTTAGTAATGATAATGCGTATCCTTTTGCAATTTCTGTTCTAATATTTTGCAATTCTTATTAAAGTATAAATGTTTATGAAACCTTTATTTTCATCTTTTTTATATAACAAAACAAGTGAAAAAATACCACACTACATTAAAGTTAACTGTAAAATATCCGGTCCTATTAAAAATAAAAATTGCAACAAGGAAAAAAGATGAAATTTTATTTAAATCTAAAATGCCGAACGAAAAAAAAACAAATAAATAAACTTAAAGTGGGTCCAGACAAAAAACTTGTCAGATGAAACATGATTAGATTTTTTCAGCTAAGAAGCAAAACTGCAAAATAGCAAAAATGTGTTTGCAACTCTGCAAAAAAGTTACAATATTCGGAATATTCCACTCCTTCTTGCTGAAAATAAACTCACCTGCTTAGGAAATTTTTGTTTCATTGATACGATCAAAAATGTGACGCGTAGACAAAAAGTGATTGATATTCCCCACTACCTATGACATATATATGTGTGTGTAGTAAAGAATTGTATTTGAAAAAATGATTTCATTTTGGCAAAATACAAAACAAACTTATGTGAAAAGAATCTAGAATAAACAATGAGAATTTTTAGAATTAATTTTTATTATACATAAGTTTAGTTTTGTTTTTTTTTTTAAATACCAATATGCATACATTTAATTTCTTCAAAGAATTTTTTGTAAAAGTTATTATGCAATATGGTTATACAGTTCTCTGGTCTGCTTGAAGAATATCGCTGACTGCTTTCTGTTGTTCAGATTTCTGAAGACATTTCAAACAAGAAATTTTTAATGATTTTTCAGCAATATATAAATGCAAATTCATACAATCCTAGCCGTTTCTTCTATAGTTTTTGGAACAAGGGGTAGCCATCGGAGTGTAGAGTTTTTTTTATTATAAATTTGAACAGTTTTTCACTTAATTTCCGGAAATTTCACCTTAAAAACTGCTACGCTTCTACACGCTGTATTATATAATATAAAACAAAATGTAAATTATGAACAATCGCATATTTATAAAGAAATGTCAGAATCTATGAAAAAGAAAACTTACTCGTACCATGTTTTGATTTTATAATCCTAAAGTCAGAGTATTTTCGTTTTACTTCAATGGCCAGCATTATCATTGCAACCTTTAGCACTGTGTAAGGCTCAATACAAGTATAGGTTCTCTACAAATAAACCAATGACGTAAAAACATATAATGTACTGTGTACACAAAACTTTTGTGCCAAAAAAATTAATATCTATCTCCTTCCTCGATTATGCACCAACAGCCATTGAATTTTTTCCGAATATTCCGTATTCTGATTTTTTTCCATGCAATATATGTGTGCCTGA
>QYTT01095134.1:12227-30918 GCA_006980735.1 Dasypogon diadema
AAAGGACATTTCATTGGCCCGTACCGAATAACAGAAATTAATGGCAAAGATCGTTATACAGTGCAAAGGGAATCGACAGGAGAAGGTCCAAAGAAGACCACAACATCAGCCGACCTTATCAAGCTATGGAAACCATTCCTAAACACCTCCGGGACGGATGTGACGCAGGATGGCGAGTGTGGGAACCGCTATCTGGCAACACCGTTGGAGTACAGACCGGCGAAATAGAAACGGAGTCAGCAGAAGGCAGTCCGTGGGCAGACGTTAACAAGAATAGCAGAATTCGACCGCAGCAATTGTAGTATCAGTGTAGTATTTTCACCGGGAATAAAGTTATATTATATAATAAAGTTATAGTTCTTAATCGTATTCCCACATATATATACTCTTAAAAACGTTTTTATCTATAAAAGATTTAAAAATGTGTAAAATGTGGTTAAAATTTTTGTTTGTTTGTGTTGTACAATTTTTTAAAATTATTTTTTATGAAACTTAAATATAATTAAGAAAAAATCTGACCTTCTTTTTTAAAATCTTGAAGCATCTCTCTTTTTTGGTGGTAAAATTTTCTTTCTTCTCTCTTGATAAAATTTTCTTTCTTCTCTCTTGATGAACATTTTCTTTCTTCTCTCTTGATAAAAATTTTCTTTCTTCTCTCTTGACAAAAATTTTCTTTCTTTTTTCTTGATGATTTTCTTAAATCCTTTTAAATTCTTTCTTGTTTAAATTGTCGGGGTCACCAGTATAAAGGTTTAGGGGGTTTAGATGTCATATTTAGAAAACTTATTAATAATAAATCAAGTTGAATATGTAGCGGAAACTGCTACAACCTCAATTACAAAATGGTGAGTTGTTTGGAGTTATTTATTACACCTACCGCTACCGCGTTGGCCTAAGTATCACTGAGCACAGGAGCGGTAGCCGTTGCAATCGCTACCGTCACCGTTACTGCTACCAGGTCGTTGTGTGCGGGCTTAACTGACAGTTTACTATATTGTGGAGCTGTCATATTATAATATAGTAATATTACATGTATACATAATATACAGGGCTATATATACACATTTTTAATTGCATGACTGTAGATTTCATTTGCAATTGCATAGGGGATCTACCTAATATTCTATAATTTTGCAGATCTTTAGCTAAATCCCAAAACTGCATTCACACATTTTCTATCATATTATAAAGGAATATTTGTAAGTATTTTAACTAGTAAAAAAATTCGGCTTATATTATGTAACCGCAGATATTCGCAAAGATTCGAAAAATATATTGTTTTTATGTTACCGATGAAAATATTGTCAGGATGGCAAAATGAATATTCTTAATAAGGTGTTTATTTTCAATATGATAGGAGACTACTTTTAATGTGACAATAATTTTATACATTCCCTTTTTAATTTTGTAAAATTGATAAGAAGCATTATGCTATTAATAATTTCCACTTTTAAAAGGAAGAAACTTTTTCTATGCGACAAAATAACGTCGTCTTATCAATAAATATTTTAGATTCCTCAACAAAAATTTTATCAATGAAAAAAAAAGTTAATTATCACTTCTATTTATTTTACTCAGATTGACAAAAACAATTTATCATATTGTTAAAGGAGTTTATATAAAGTAGAGAAATGTGGTTTTTTGAAGAACTTATTGTCATTTTAAAAAAATCTCTATTGACTCAATATTAATGAAAATTTTATCGACATTATCCCTATAATGATATCGCCTGAAGTCTGCTTATCTCAAATAATTTTGCAGTTTTGGAGTTTAAGTCGTCGGTTGAAATAGAGAATATCATCTCGTGATCCGATAACAAATATGTACATCCCTTACCATGCTACCAGCATCAGTACAATTACGATTCGATGAAAGAGTGCCAGTTGCGAATACGTAGGAATAAATAGCCGCTGACAATTAAATACAAACGTATTACTTTCTTTTCTTCCCTACGTCTAGGGTACAACATAATTGGTCTAAACCAATTATAGCTCCTTTCATGAATTTTATTATTTTTTCTATAGAAAATGAAGTTTCACCAAGTGCCTATAAAAAATATTTATCATATTATGAGTAGTTGTGAACATTTTTCCGTGGGTGTATAGTTTTAAGTATTCGAAAGTTTATTTGGAAAATTACAATTGCCACCGCTCCTTCTCAGGGAGATTATTCCAGAGCCTGTGGAACTGGACTGCAGCCTGACGATAGCTCCCTGCTAAGTTGATTCCTGAAACGACGTCTTCTACTAAACCATGTCCAGAGAGGTATAACTGAACATCGTGACCGTACATATGGAAGGAAGACTTTTGAATAATGGAAGTTATCGCTGTATCCTTTCAGAGCGGACGAAATTTCGAAAATCTTGCATTTTGTGTTGTAAACGGAAAATATCATCTGCACCAAGATGGAGACCTAGGCGACACCACTACTGAAGAAAGTCTGAGAGCTTGTTGGCAGGGAAAACCTTCTGTTACCTGTGACTGAGGTATGACCGAAGTAGTTTGTATGCTGGAACCGTGTAGCGTGATTGGTGAGTAGCAGGTATATTTCAGAGAGAGTAATTTTTAACGTGCATTTTTACAAATTCAGAATGCATCTAAAATCCAATTCAAATATTCAAATTTTTAAATTTAAATAACCGCCGTATAACATCTGAGTCCAAGTTCGAGCTATGTGAAGATAGCTTCTCACTGTCATGGTTTTGCTCCCTCGATCTGCGAGGAGAGGAGTTCTGTGATCACGAGGAAGGTCTTTCAATGAAGAGTGTCATAACCACAAAGAAAAAATTAGTAAAAAGTTTAAATTAAAAAAAAAATAAAGTTATTATTTATGGAGAAAAAGGAAAATTCGAGACGATGAGATACAGTGTATTTTAGTGTATGTATAATAAAAAAAAGGAAGACATAAATTCGCCCCATTTGAGTAAGCAAATATAATGTACGTGATGTAAAATATATATATGTGGGAAATTGGTACGGTTACTTAGAAATGATCACTTGAGTTCAGGTCACTTTATTCAAGTTACAATTAAATCAATGATTGAAACAATAAAACTAAGAAAGCTGTCTTCGCCCGGGCTGTCGCCCGGCCCGGGCTCACACTTCTCTTTGCCAAAAAATGTCGTCGTCAGTGGTGCCAACTTGGGTTGCGCTCGCAGTGGTGCGTTCGGTGATCGAAGTGGTACTTAATCCCACATATACATAGGTTGTACATAGGGTTAAAAGTTAAGGCGCCCGTATAAAGGCAGAAGCAGGGAGAACATTGCTGATATCAGTGAAAATCTTTTCCTATTCCCTACAAGGTGTGCCTATTTATGAGGTCTAAATCTGAAGGACTCTTGGGATTACATAGCGCATGATTCTAACCTCAAGACACGTGGAGGTCAAAAAGCCAAATTGTGTGTAATCGTCAGCAGTTGTATATATATCTATTTATATATAAATTATGCGATTAGAATAAGAAAGGAATAGTTTATTTACTAGGCATGCTACTTAACCTTTAATTTAAGCTACTTGCAAGTATTTTGTAAATTTGGGACAAAGGTAGCTACCACAATAGAAGAACGATGTATATAGTTAAGGAAAAGTGCTAGCGTGATCCACAAATAATATTTTTTCGTATTTGCGAAAATCGTATAGTTTCATAACCTTACCTAACAGAAGAATTCGTATACCTTCTCGCCTGTCGCTCAAACGGCTAACAGGGAAACAAACCGTGCTATGAAGTGACACCTTAGACTATCAAAGATCCACCTAGGTACGTTACAACCGAAATATTGAATTTGTGGAAAAGTTTAGTTAGGAGAAGACAGCAGTTGCTTTATCGAAGGCCTTAACCTAATTTATAAGAACAAATAGTGCGAATCGGTATCGGTATCGGTATCATTCGCTACACGAATACCATCGAAGACCTTGATTAAAGTAATGATGAACTTAGTTCCAGTTTCTGACAATCCGGCCTGAAAGGGAGTAAAAGGATTATCTATATAATTAAACCGCTAACGCGAGAGTTTGTGATTCCTCCTGTGAGTTTGTTTCTGCACTGATTTTAATGATTCCGACACTAATCGCGTTAGCGTTTTAATTATATAGATTGTTCGCAAATTATTTGCGTAATAAAACTAGTTATTATTATCAGTTCTCTCTCTTCGGGAGAAAATTAATTACGAAAAAAGGACGATAATCCCCAGAATTAGTCCTTTGACAATGGGCAAAAACTTTGGTGCTTTTTCAAGACAAGGGAAAATGATAAGATAAAAAAAACTAAAGAAATAGGTTAGGGAAGAAAGTATTATTTGCAGCTGTATTTTGAAAAACTTAGAATGTATGCAGATCGTCCAAGCTACAGGCATTAGACATAACATGGGTGATATAACTGTAGACATCAGTCTCACTTACTGCAGCAAAGTAAAAACAGCGAGAAAAGTCATGCGATATAACAAAGGAAGGAAGGCAGTTTTGATTAAAATGGGTGTTGGAACTAGAGCCAGTAAAATTCCGATCAAGGAGATCTAAACCTATATCGTACGTTAACAGGTTTATTTAGTCTTCTTTGGAGAAAAGATAGCAGACGCTTTAATATTATTACAATGTCTCCTGATAAGTAATATAGGGCTAAGAAAGGAGTTAAAAAAATATTTCTTAAAACAGAGGACTTCCCAATTGATTGCTCTGAATACGAAATTCATTCCATAGGCCACGAGTGCTAAAGCGTTCCCTTCTGATATAGCCCAAATTTCGACGTAACATCAGTTCTTTAATCCATGTTCCGTGGTGAGCCAATGCCAGAATGGGTTCAAACCCACCTCGTTTTAATAAGAATGAATTTTTCGTAAAGGAACTTGATGGCTGTTATTTAAGTTGGGCATTCACAAATGTCAGTGAATGTATATAACTCTAATCAAATGATACAGCAGCGGCAAACAAGTCTGTTGCAATCAAAGTACCACAGGAACTATAGGGGACAGATATTTGGTTGAAGCTAGGCGCGTGTGATTTACCACGTACAAATTTAGCGGGGAAGATGAGTAGGATGAGAAATGGGTTGGGTCAGTATTGATAAAAGACAAGCCATATGTGTTAACCAGGGTTGACGCGGACTTGAAAAAAATAAAGGTTTTTCAAAAAATGTAGCAAAATACGAAAAAATAGTAAATTTAAAATTAAACCAGTTTCTTATAATTGCCTGTACTTATTTTAGGTTGAGATACTTAATCTAAAGTAAACCCAGAATAAGTCTTCTTTATTATAAACATTACTTGACTGCCACCGTTTTTGTTTTGTTTTCTAGTTTTTTGTACAAAACAAGTAAAAAGTTGAGCAAAAATTATGATAACATTGAAAAGTGTATTATAGTTTTAAAAAGTAGCAAAATTGGAAAAGACGTAGCATAACAGCATTTAAAATAAAGAGAAAAAAAGTAGCAGTCTTGCTACGATAGCAGTATAGGTGCAAAAGTCGATTGCATTTCTGTCAATTTAACAGTAGGAAGCCCTTTTTAAAATTGTCATTTTTTTCTTAGTTTAGCTCTTAGGGGAAATAAGAGCTAAAAAACGGCTGAGAAATTGAGAACTGTGAAACAGTTTTTCTTGCGTAATCCTTGTTATTTTTAAATATTTTACATTGAATATTACGTATCAAATCTATAAAACTGTGTAGAAAACCTGTTTGAAATAGTCCAAAAAATTTTTAAAAATTATTTTGAGTAAGTGTTACATAATATAGGTATGTCGCGTCGTTAACAATAAAAAATAAAAAGGCTTGCATTAAGGCGTTAATGTCAGTGCAAAAAGTCTGGGGATCATCATAAATTCATAGTTGCTCTTATTTGCGAAAACTATATTCAGTAAAAAAAAGCCAAATTTTCTTAAATAATAATTTTTGTCGCTTTTTAGTTCTACTATATTCTCATAACAAGTTTATAACAGCCCTACTAATTTACATTCTCAAAAACCTACTTTTCTACACATTTGTAACTTTTGCAAGTTGTGAAACTTTCCTTTTATAATAATGGTTTCTTTATTACATGGTATTCTTTATTACATGTATGTAACATATCTAAACTGTGTAGAAAACTTATTTCAAATGGTCCAAAAAATTGTAAGAATTATTTTGATTCTTGAGTATTTATTACATAATAACAATATATGCCGTTGATAACGAACAAAATAAATTTACGCATAAAAGGATTACATCAACTGCTTGAAGTTGATATACATTTAGTTAGCAATTTTGTTTATAAAATTTTTAATAAGCTTGTCTATGTAAAGACTTATTGTACGGATTTAATTCAAAACTCACAAAGTCACAACTGAAGTCACAGCAAATTTATCTTTTAGAAACAAGTAGGCGTGCTCATACAGGTTTATTTGAAGTTACAAATCTTCCTTACTTACATTTGCATTCACATTTTCAAGAAGCTTAATTCAAAATGTCGAACACTACATTCACTGCAATTGCTTTGTTAGACATGCACATATACACACAAACAATACACCTTTTTATCAGCAAGAAAAAGGAACGGGTAAAATAAGTTTGCTTAGGTGAACCCAATCATGAAATTACAAACCAGCAATTTTGTAAAGCATAACATTAGTTAATGAAAAGTGAAAATCTTCATATTAAGTATTTTGTAAACTGGGTTATCAAATTCATAACCGGATACATGCAAAACACAACAGTGGTTTAATGAAAAGTACTTAAAATCCGCGTCAAATTGATCCACATCTAAACGAAACTGGCACGGGACTGAAAACAGACTTGAGACTTGAGCTTGGTTGAGCTGAACCCCAAAGCAAAAGAAAAGCAAGAAGCCACATCCTACACAAGCTACTTTCAAGAAAACAAGTAAAGCCACTAACCCAAAGTAGAATGAGGATAGTCACTCGCACAGTTAACGTAGCAGTGTTGGCTAAGTAGGCTCTAGCAAGTATAGTAATTTGATAGTGCACCTGAGTTTAGTAATGTGGTCATTTCTTCATATCAGTACTCGAAAGAGGTATCTTGTTGATCATACTATTGCTTTCCCTGCAAATGCTGCTATCTTTATGTGTTATCTTTTAAAGTATATCTACACATTGCTTATTACGTAAAAAAAGTAGTCAATATATCCACGTTCTTACACAGTCGGCGGAAAATTTAAGAGGACAGTTAACATGGAACAACAGAGTTTATTTGCCGCATTTCTAGGAATAATCCCTGTAAATGACAAGTTACAACTGCATATGTTCAACAAATGTAAAAATTAAATAGGTAATGAGTTCCGATTAAATTATTCTCCCAATGCACTCAATTCTTCAAAATGCAAATTGGGCGCATTAAATTAGTCGGGCGAATAAGTGAATAAAGGGTATCACCGGGTTTCCATATGAAATCTGCACTGGCGCCTTTATTGACATTGGTGCCTTTATAATGTTGCTAGTTGTTGGAAATAATTTTGGGCCAATTATCAAACTCCTAGCTTTATACGTTTTTGGAAAACAGGGGTTGCAACCCCTAACTTCAAAATCGTTTTTCTACGAAACTATGATAGATATTTGAATGAAACCAAAACGAAATGGAAGCTACTGATTGCAACTACATTACATATTTTTTTCATAATTTTCCATTAGGGGTGGTTTTTCGTGGCTATTTCTCGAAGTACACCGACCAAAAAAATCATGTGCGATCAGTAAGTGTTCAACTATAATGCGTAACAATTATACAGATGTGCGGTGGGTGGAACATATTTGGAATAATAAAAATTCTATGTAGGTCGGCACAGTATTGTAAACTGATACTGGTTGAGACTCGTAATATATCACGCTATCGACAAGTTATGAAAAGTTCACGAAATTGCGTTATTTTTGTCAGTTGAAGTAACGTGTTATACTACTCCTGGATGTCCTTTTATTGGCTGCTTTGGGACGTAAGCCAGTCCTTAATCAAATTATTGGAAACTAGGAGACCCCTGTGCAATTGCGCAAATTGAATATGAGTGGCATAACGTTTTTATATGTTAAATTAATAATTTAATGGAAAACCAGTTAAAAATGATCAAAAAATTGCTCAAAAATATCAAGTTTACACTGCCCAGGATGCGTACGATGTACTCTCAGCAAATTGTAAATCAATATGATGAGAAATTGCAAAATGCATACAGAAGCAAAATTTGAGCCGTTTATTTTGAAAGTGGTTTAAGTCACATTTCTCAATTTCAGTAAAAATTGAAACGTAACTGTAAAATAAACCATTTAAAATGAATTTTTGTTCTGGTTGTAAAAGTGGATTTGAACCACTTTCAAAATAAACGACTCATTTGTGAATCGGAAAAATATGCGTTGTGGGTGTGAAGAGTTGTAAAAGTCACGGCAAAAACTTAAATCTTGAACAGATCCATACTATGCAATAAATGGTTAAAATATGTAATTGAGGAAATGAGAAAAAGTTCCAATAAATCCATGTATTGCATACTTATCGGTGGCAAACACGGAACTTAACACCAAAGTTACCCAGGAACGCAACCCCAAAGTAATGAACAAAACCCTGAACTGATGCGGATCAGTGTTGCCATTATAAAATTTCAAGAAAAACTCGATGAAACTCCATATAAAAAAAGTGGCTGAAATACGGAACCGGGAGCCCATATTTACAAAGTCCTTCAAACATTTTTTTTACATTTCACAAAAGCTTCAAGAGACGAACCAATTTTACTCATTCTAATTACAAGCATACTAGAAATATAGAGATGCCGGATCTTGTACGTAAAAATGGCGTCATAATTTTTTCTTGCCACCACACTACACTCCACGTATAAAACGCAGCCGTTGAATAAGACCTTCATGGATTTAGCGGATGTATGCTGGGATTTTATAAACCCATAAAGAAACACCACAATTTTATAAAAACATTTATTTAGCAACTGATCGAGGGGGAGGATGTTTAAGCGCCGAATTTTTAGTCTGATTGGCTTACAAAAAGTGATCATTGGCTTCCGCTGTGGAGCATTACGATGTTTTCCAATTCGTAGTTATCGCTAACTTCGAATATACTGGTAATATTTGAACGTTAGAGGTAGCTACATCACTCCCCCATTGAAAAAAATAAAATATTACAATGTAGGTATAATTACTCTATACGGTTTTAATTACATACGTGTTTAGTTCTAATTTCTATTTTCTTCAATATTTGATTACATGAGTGATTTCAATACCACTCCTATTTTCTTGAAATGCTTTAATTTTATGTACAGAGATAATTTAAATTCTGTTTTATATTACTTTCGAGAGAAAAATGATTTCAAATTTGCTACTTTCTCGAATTCAATGCTATAAATTTTATGTTTAATTAATTACATTACGTTAAGTGGTTCAAAACTGGAACATTACTTTCTTTTTTTTCTTGTATAGGGTGATTTTATTGCTGTTTGGTTTTTCAGCGCTCTGTTTTTAACAGCTGACGCGTGAATCGTGGCATGTGTCAAAGTCAAAACTGTTCAGTTTGCATTGCCATTTCATCATGGAAAGACTTGCACCCAAACAACGCTTACAAATTATTGAAAAATTATTCAAAATTCGTGCTCTGTGAAAAATGTGTTTCACGCACTTCGACCATTTTATGGTCGTCATAATCGCCCTACTTAGCAGGCTATTCAAGCCATAGTGACCAAATTTCGCACCAATTTCACGTTATTGGACATCTAGCCACCCACCCGTATGCATAGAGTGCGTACAGTAGTAAATATTGCTGATGTAGCCGCCAGTGTTGGTGAAGATCATGATGTGTGCATTCGTCGCCGTTCGTAGCAACTGTGTGGATTGTGTTATTCCACTACGTGGAAGATTTTGCGCAAGAATCTTGGTTTAAAGGCGTATAAAATACAGCTCGTTCAAGAACTGAAGCCGGGCGATCTATCACAGCGTCGTGTTTGCGGTGAATGGGCCTTGGAAAAGCTGGTTGAAGATCCGCTTTTTTACCAAAAAATTGTTTTCAGCGATGAAGTACATTGAACGGATACGTAAATAAGGAAAATTGCCGTAATTGGTCCGATGAGCAGCCACAAGCACCACAAGAGCTGTCAATGCATCCTGAAAAATGCCATGTTTGGTGTGGTTTATGGGCTGGTGGAATCATTGGTCCGTACTTTTTCAAAGCTGACAATGGGAACAGCGTTACTGTCAACGGTGCTCGCTATCGTGCAATGATTTCCAACTTTTTATTGCCGAAAGGCGAAAATACACGAGCTGTATCTGGTTGACATGTGGTTTCAACAAGACGGTGCTACATGCCACACAGCACGCGAAACGATGGACCTATTGCGAAATGAATTTGGTGAGCAATTCATCTGTCGTTTTAGACCAGTGAATTGGCCGCCTAGAACGTGTGATGTGTTACCGTTGGATTACTTTTTGTGGGGCTACGTCAAATCTCTTCTTTATGCCGATAAACCAGCATCGATTCAAGCACTAGAAGACAACATCCCACGTGTTATCGGTGAGATACCAGCGGCTATGCTCGAAAAAGTCACTCAAAATTGGACTTCTCGTATGGAACACCTGAAACGTAGTCGTGCCCAACATTTACATGAAATAATCTTTAAAAAGAGAATGGCAAGGATTAATTTTTAATCTCTAATAAAATTTTATACCTTTTTCAATTTGCCTGTGTGTGTTTTTTTAAATTAAAAACCAAAAGCTTAAAAAATCATCCATTATTATAGTGATTATCTTTTAGAACGTTAGAACTGGCTATGAAAACAGGCTTTAGTTTATCGATGCTAATAATTTTCTCGTTATTATCCATCAAAATCTTAAATGTTTTGTCGTTTCTTGATAGGACTTTATGTGAACCGGTGCATGGCAGATTAAGTGAGCTTTTATTAACGTCTTCTCTAACAAATACGTGTGAACAAGTGTATAATTCTTTCGCTACAAATATCTTGCTTTGTTGTCTAATGCGATTTGGAATTGGCTTAATTTTTAGGATTGAATCGCAAATGTTTTGGGCTTCGGTGGTAGTGACAGTGAGTTTAGGAGTTGTAGAGCTAATTAAAAATTCTCCAGGTAATCTGAGAAATTGACCATATAGAAATTGTGCGGGACATAAACCCATGTCCTCAATGAGAGCAGGCCTAACTCCCAGGAGAATCCGCAGTAAATTGTTATACCAATTCTTGGGGTTATCGGAAGCTCGAATGGCTGTATACCAACTTCAGTACTTTAATTTTTAAAAATTTAATCACAAAATAGAATATTTTTATAGGGAAATAGGAACTACTTATTCGTCGAAAAGTATAACTTAAATAAACGAGTTTATTCCGTGATATTTAAAAAATACTCATTCTTAGGAATATTCTCCAAATTTTTATGTTTTTTAAATAAAATAGGGTTTTTTCAATAAAAATGCAGAGAAATTGTTTTAAAATTAGACGCTTACTATAATCTTAGTAAATAAAAAATATGTTACATTTGTATTAAATTTTGTGTACAATATACACGTATAAAAAAACATTTTATGAAATTTCTTAAATATACTTTATCATAAAACATTTTTTATTTTGTAAGTTATATATTTCAAATGGGTTTTTATAATCTAAGTTTTCAATGTCGTGACAAATTATATTTTGTAGGCCCTTACTTACAATATGAACACAAAAAGGGGATCAAAATAATCAATTTCATATTCTTTAAGTGTTAGGAACAGTTTCGTTTCAAATTTTACAATGTGTAATATTTCGTATAGTTTTTTATGTAAAAAGATATAATAATTTTCTTATAAACGGTGTTTTTATAAACAAGCACATCAAAAACTTCTGCAAACTCTGTACAGTCAAATGCAAAAACAATTTTATCATTATAATAATCTAAACTAGCTATTGTTGTAGAATTTGTGGAAGTATATGACACATTGCTAGAATAGTTCAATATTCTAAATGTAAACTTTAATGGAAACTTTTTGCTCAATTAATATTCTAAATTTATTCTAGAATAAGACTCTTGACTTTCAATTGATAAGAATATTGATGTAGTATTGGTATTATATTACATCATATTCCAATATCCCCAGTGCAATTGCACAGAAGGCAAGGGAAATGATACTGAGGGCTTCCTCATCATCTTATGGTAGGGTAAGCGGCGCAGATTTCCGATTATCGAGGGGTGTCCTCACCATAGACTTAATTTTCTCGTGTTAAGCGAACAGATAAAAAAAAGGAATGATAGAAGTTAGAAAAATGGTAGTGATAGCTACGCAAGAGCTTCGCGGAAAATTATATGGTCTGTAAAGACTCCTTTCAGGGAAAACATCTTGTTCCGATCCGGGTAAGGATAAGAAATTGCTCGCGACCAACGGTGTACAGTTGAATACGTGAAAAGCACGGCTCAAGGCAGAAAGGGCCTACTTTGTCAAGGCTTGTGAATGATGATTACGTAAGAAAGACACACGGGAAACTGATGGCAGAAAGTTAAAGGAAGAGCTAGGAAACCCTGCGCATTTGAACAAAACCTCCCCGTTACTTTTTTATATTTTAATTCAAATCGCATTCACATCGCATCAAATGTGAATTCATTGTATATTGCGTTTACATTTGTATGCATGAATTAAAGAAACTCATATCAAAAATTAGTGAAGAATTAAAGTCAATGGGTCAAAGTAAATGAAATCTACAGTCATGCAATTAAAAATATGTATAAAGCCATGTATATTATGTATGTATATATTATTATATTATAATATGAGAACTTCTCGGTAAACTAAACCACCACTACTTCCGCCCTCTGGAGTAACATCACCCTTTATTACATGACCTGAAGATAATTTTTAAAAATTTTTTGGAATAAGTGAAATGGATTTTCTACACAGTTGTAGTTTTGTTACACACACGTAACATTCAGGAGTAAACTACTTATGTCAGTAAGAAATGGTTTTCTGTATTGACCCTTAGGGTATAATATAGATTTAATTGTACAAAAATATTTGACATGTAAAATATTTACAAAGAATTCACCTACGTGATAAATGTGTAATCTATGTTTCTTATCACGCTTCCTGAATGAGTTCTTTTCAAATTAATTTTTATACCTTAGATAGAGTGCAGCGAAATGATGTAATTTCGTAGAAAGCAAATCCGGAAGTATCTCATGTCGAGTTCGATTGAAGAAAGTGTTCGACACAGTTCCAACCTAACTGCTGTCAAAAGGCAGAAATTTGTTCTATTGGTCGTTTGGGTCGGAACTCGTTCCTAACGAGTTCCAACTCTAAAGTCGTCAGGTTCGAACTTTTTAGTTCCTCGGGTTGCACGCACACAAAAAAGTATATAAAACATAATATAAAACATAATATACACACACAATTGGCTTTGGATTCTATTTCGTTCGATTGAACGGGGTTGGAACCTCTGAATCCAGTTCCGACCTAGGTTTCTCAATGGAACTCGACATCAGTATCTGGAAATTTAAGGGAATTTAATGTCAAAGCACATTTCTTGGCAGGAATTCTACTTTGATTTCATACAGAAAATCCAATCAAAGTGATATTTTGGAAATTGATTTCCACAAAATTGTGAAACTTCGTGCTGTGTCTAAGGTATAAATGGCACTTTCCTTTAAAAGTATTCAAGAATTTTACGTTATCATTTTGGTATACATGCAAGAAAGAAAATTCAGTGTATAAAAAAAACTGTATGAAATCCTCTAAATATAAAGTTAACATCGTATATATCATATATATATGACGTAAAGGGCTTATTCAAGATTGCAGTTTTTGCAGTCGAATGCAATTTCTACGCGTGTATTTAATATTTCAAATTGCAGTCAACTGCAGAAAATACAGTTTTTAATAGACCCATAATGTAGAACAATTTTTCTAATCGTGATCGGGAAAACTATATAAAAGAACTACTCTTTGTTAAATTATTTTGAGAAAAATTCCTTAATTACGCAGTTGACTACAAATATGGAAACTGCAATCGACTATGAAATACAGTATTGCCTCCTTTATGTTACAGGCCTAGACAGCAAAATCTTTAAATGTGCAAAAAAAGTACTTCTTACTTCATTTTACAAGAAGAAAAAAAAACACTACATAAAGAAAAGAGAATCCAGTCAGCGAAAACGTTTACAGAGAGATAAATAAAAATTGTGTATAAAGCCTCAAACAGATTGCAATAACCGATAAGCGCAGCCGAGTAGTCAAAAATTAGAAACACAATGAATTAAATAAACGCAGTAAGCAAATATATCCCGAAAATAAGGTAGTAAACAATTAAGACAAAACCAGCCTTCTCACTGCAATTCTCGAAACTGCACTTCTCATCAAATTTACGATATAACCACTCGGCTTGCTCACAATTGGAGGTTAATATATAAAGAAATACCTCACAAGAAATTCCAATGACTTTGACATCTCTTTAGGAAAAATAAGGTTGAATATGTTAAAGTAACATGTCATTTCGATAATCAAAGGAATGAAATTTGAGTCCTCGTACAAATATTCGGCAGTTATTTTATTACTTTTTATAATATGAAAATATATGCTACTTTGTCCTTGGAAGTAGCTACATCTGTGAATATTATATACTTGTATCAAAAAACTGATATTGTAAAATAAAGAAAATATTTATGTAACAACTCTTACTAACTATTGCCACACTGTAGTACCACACTGAAATAATATAGAAGTTTTTAATTTTTGTTTTCCCAAATTATAGGATAGTATAACTTACCTTAAATATTTGAAACAAAATATCGCATTTTTCTTTAAAATAAGCCGCAATCGCAGTAATGATTTCAACATCATTTGGTATTTGGGTTTTAAGGATTTTGGCGTTTGTAAAAAATGTTATACACTTTTCTTTGTTTTTTATGAAAGTTTTACAAAAGTCTTTAGGTCTTAGTTTCATTAGTTGATAAAAATGTTCAAATAAGTATGATTTAAAAAAAAATAAAAGGCCAGGTTTTCTTAATGTCTTGAACTGAAGATCTCTGTTATTGAAATATAACCTTTGGGCGCGAAACAACTTTTCATATATTTTGATATGGTGGCATCTTCACCAGTTGTCAAGCTGCTCTTTAGAACACCAGTTTGAAGAAATTTTCTTTTATAGTCCACATCATTCTCGTCGTTATCTGAACTCGCTGTTGCTTGCCAAGTAGGGCACGTTGATTTCAATGTCTGTTAGTTTTCTCTGTTTTATCGGAATGCATGGCTCTTTTATAGATACATTTCTCTCTTCTCTTCAAAAAATTGTTCATTGGTAAGTAAGAAAACTTGCGCATTTCGTCAACAATTATATTAGCGACAACATTGAGTTTTTTACCCAAGTTTCCTTTATTTTCCAGCATTGTTGCCAAATCTGGTGGCATCTTTTAATTAAATTCTTGGAACAATTTATTACATGCTCCATTTTACGATGAAAATGTTGAAAGTGCAGTACTACTTATAGATAATGTGGTGTCTAAAGAATCACTTGGATTTGATACTTGTGAAGTAGATGGCTCCACTGGGTCTTCATATACAACATGTGCAGATCCTAAAGACTGGTCATCTGCGGCGTTAATGTCACTAATAAGTGATGTTAAAGTTAAATGTAATGAACTCCATGCTTGATTCTCTTCTAAAAGCATAAAAGTAGCCTTTTCATCAGCATACCACACAAGTGTTTGGTTATCACAAATTCTCGTACCATCATTTCCCAGTACTAAAACAGACCCATTTATTCCATGCAAACGTGCTTGAAGAGGAGAGAATTATGTTACTACAATTTTAAAACTTTCATATTCATACCTATTTACCTTTTTCTATTACTGCTTCTACAGTTGGGTTGAAGATGAAAGTTGCTTTCTGTTTTCTAGTAGCATTCTAAACTTTAAATACCTTTCCCATAATAGTTGGTCAGTTTTTTCACTATTTTAGAAGTGAGGAGGCTCTAAATATAAATAACTGAAGCTTATTGCTAATTTACACTAATTGTTTCTATTGTACTTGTAATAAATGATTGAACTCTTTACAAACTTTATATTACATAACAGAATTAGGAGAGTAGTAAAGTTTATTTTCGTAATTATAGACGTGTATAGGTTGTTTAACTAGAATTGAATCAATATTACAAATACAATAAAATTGTTCATTATTTTCAAAGTTTTCATACAGTAATGTTCTGTAATTATACCACATTTTTGTTTGCTTACCATAAAAAATTACATTGGATATTTCCTAAATCGTTCTTTCTAGTAACAAGATAATCATTTTGTCGGTATGTTGTATTCAAATAAGTTATTTTTTTTAGAATAAAATTCGTATTTATCTGGTATGCTAACGTTGAAAATTCCAAGTATTATTTTATAAACCTCGTCACACACTATGTTAAGTTCGAAACGATCATTAAATAGGGTTGACTGAAACTTTTGATGTTGTTCTGAAAGCATTTTAGTCACGTTTTTAAAATTTCTTGAACATCTAGATATTTGTTTGAAAACCTGGTGCTTGTGTTCGAATGACATTGTTCACAAGCTTTTCAAAGGACCAGCGTTTCGAATAAGATCAGGGTAATGGCAGAGAAAATGGTGTTTTGGTGTTAGTTCGGAAAGCAGTCTGTTCTATCTATTCTGAAAATAAGAACGAATGTAATGAAAAAGAAGTGATATCTGTTCATCAGTTATTTCTGGCGAACAAATAAGTCTACACATTTCTATCATATTTGTTAAAAGTTGCCAAAAGGAATTGTCATAATCTACTTGGATTGTACATAATATCAAAGGAGGTATACTTAAAAGATTCCAAATCTCATCAAACTTTCCAGGAATCTTCTTAGCTTCCACCTCAATTTTGGGAAAAGACAAAGACAAACGATATAATTTTGCGAAATATTGCAGACGTTTATTTAAATAGTCAAATGACATAATGCTTGAGTTGTGAAGTGCAAACGAAATTCTTATCAAATCAGAAGGAATGATACCTTCGAATAGATCATGTGACAAGCATGGTGGCAATCCGAAATTGCAGACATGAAAATACAGTAAGACCTGCCTCAAACGGAATTTCTGGGGCCCATATTATATTCCGCTTTAAGCAGGTTTCCGTTTTATAGAGGGGATACTAAATTTAAAAACCAGACGTTTATAAAGAATATATTTTATAGAAATACGGTATATGGGCATAATATATACCTATATATATTTCTAAAGGCTAAAACACAATGCGAGCGACACGACAATGTCGGCGTAAAAAATCGCTGTCATTTGATTTAAATAACACGTCAATATATGAAGTAAAACACGACGTTGAATTTAAATGAAATTTGAAATTTGTCGCACGTTAAGGGCGAATTCAGTAAAATAAGATTTTGGGTTACGCTCAGATGTAATGTAATCTATATCGGTTATGTTTACTATACTCCTAATACATAAGTCAAAAATGCCGCACAAGCCACTATTATAACTTTTTAAAATTATTTTTAGATATTCTGGCCATTCTCACCACCAACTCTTGATAAAAATATAATGAGAGAACTGTGCCAATGACAGTTTATGCCGCGCTCGTGGTTGCCATCATTGTGTTTTAACGGGCATTTTGTCGGCGTTTTTTTACACCGACATTGTCGTGTCGTTTGCATTGTGTTTGAACCTTAAAGAATCTAAAAAAGAGAATTTTCGGCAGTGACAAAAAGTGTGTCATTGCGAATTGAGTGCGACCGAAAGAAATGTAGCAAATCGCACATTCCAAGAAATCTCTCCCAGAAATTTATCATGCTTTTCATTTTTCTCTTTTCATGACCAAACGGATAGAGGAAATATCGTTTTCGCAGAAATGCTTCTGATGTTATTGTTCTAATCCGCACATTTGTTTGTATTCTCTCAATTCAATTTGAAGCGCTTGAATGTTCTTTGCAATGGTGTTGTCAACATTCATAAAAAATCTTTCCTGTTCATATAGAATAACATTGTCTAACACATATCAGGTAAAGAGCTTTCCGTTTTGTGAAGGTCCAGAATAACAGTTTCAGTCCGAGTAGGGTTTCCGTTTCCGCATTAGACAGGTTCCGTTTAATACAGGTGCCAAATATATGAAAATGAAACAAATTTTGAATGGGTTAGGAAAATTGTTCCGTTTAGGCAGGTTTCCGTCGTTTACAGGTTCTGTTTTAAACAGGTTTCACTGTATTGCAATCTGTTTAAAGGCGAATCAAATTTTACTTCATAATTGTTCGTATTCTCTTCTAAAAAAGTTAAATTTATACAACTGTAGTAATTATTTGGAGTACGTGATTCTTTTGGAACTAATTCAAAGTTTTGCAAATCAGATCTCCTGAAATAACAATATCTTCAGAAATACTCGGACGTACTGAAATTCTCGGTAAATCCACCAATTTGATGGCTGCCAAGATTATTCCCGATTAGAAACACAAAGGTACCTTTATAGCATTCGAATTCTGTACAAGTACAGATCTCAGAGTTGTAACATTCAGCTGGTACTTTTGTATAAAGAAAAACATATCAAAACCAAATTCTTTAATATGTTTTTCTTTATACAAAAGTACCAGCTGAATGTTACAACTCTGAGATCTGTACTTTTTGCTAATATTCCCGATAAGCATGTAAAACCCAACTAACTTGTGTTTTTTCTTTGCTGAACCCAAAGGTGAACAAACTTGAAATGCATCTTGAAAAAGCAATATTTCTATATCAGTGCCTTTATTAATGAATGAATTATTTTTGTAA
>QYTT01095136.1:170-13570 GCA_006980735.1 Dasypogon diadema
CCCTGCTTCTTTACTTACCTGGGTGCCGCTTGCGCTGGGCACCTGAGCACCTTGTACCTTCTCCGCTGAGCTTCCCTTAAGTTTATCCATGGTTTTTTATTTACCAGCGCATCGTGTGCAAAGGGGCGGGCCGAAATAGCCGGGAGCGGGTGTACCCTCGGGGACATTGCCCCTACCCCAGTTCCCTGAGGCCCGGCCTTCGCTTAACCGATCCCGGAATCCACGGACGGATCGGCGCTCGCCCGGAGCAGCGCAGTCTATTACCCCTGCGTCCAATGCACACTCCCTGACCAGGGCCCGAAGTGGCTGGCTCCTGACACACGCTGCGGCTACCGCCTCGGCAGAGATACCTCACAGCAGCCCTTCCTCGGCGCCGGGGGAAAGCACCGACACCAATTTCAGGCACTCCCAGCGTGCCGCAGCGTGTACCGGTCGTAAAAAATATTCTCTACAGCCGCACCTAACCTGGTGAACAGACGCTGACCAGTGCACCGCCCGACTCGGGAACAGACGTGCACTGGATTTTCTCCGTGTTTCCGTTTTGGTCCACGGGCGCGCATAGATGCCCGCCTACTCTGCATATCTGCAGAGCGTTCCCCTATCCGCCACCTGAGGACGCGCCACAATGGGGGACGGAAAACCCCTCACGGGGAACTTAGGCACTACAAATGTCTGCCTCTGCACGAAATCCTCAGAAGTCAGGATTAAAACGACCTCTTCCTGATAGACGGCTTTTTATTCGGAAACTGCCTCTGGCATTCTTAGCAATAGTATGTTTAACAGTTGTAACCGACTTCTAAAACTTATACAATTCTCCTGTAGGTCGACAGGGTGTTGAGAGGGGAGCAAAACTTATACTGACTGGAAAAAATATTTTCATTTTTTTCCTGAACAAAATATTAAAAACGCCTACGCGGAAACACATTTGAAACGACCTGCGCAAAGTGACTGGTTGCTAGGTGCACATCGTAACGAAAACTAAACCTTACAAATGCACCTCAAAAAACCACATTATTATGTAGAGAGCCACCAGTCGCCACAATACTCCCCTGCCAGTCAAGCCTTAAAGCTTGACGAAACCAAAATGTGACCCACCTGTATTTCGCTGGAGGCTTGATGGTTCGTTCGAGTTACTTGGGCAGGGAAAAAGATATTACCGTCTGAAAGAAAACGGCCCCTGGCCTGATTATCGACGTTGGACCGAGTATTCGCACCCTCTAGACTAGGTTCCTCCGGAATCTGAGGAAGAAACTCAAGGCCTCCAGGCACTGGTTGTGAGAACGCCCTTGAGATTTCTTCCCGGTCATCGCTGTAGTCCCCGGACACTGGCACAGGCAACTCTCGAGATGACGATGGCGAAGGTAAGTTGTAGTTGGATGTCAGTACTTTCTTCTTGCGCCTCTGCGTCCATAAAACACGGTTTTAACCGATCCAAAGAAACGTTGACCTCCTTTCCTCTTATGAGAAGTTTGAAAAACTTTTCTTGTCTTTCGAGAACTTTAAATGGTCGCCATCGTAAGGCGGCTGCAATGCGGGACGAACACCTTCGACTCTGACGTAAACGAACGGATATGATGCAAGCTCTTTGAAACAAAAACCTTCGGCCAACAATGACGCGATGCAGAAGATGGCTGAATGCTCTCAAAAATTTTTTCCAAGCATGCAATAAAGTCGAATCTTGTGGGATTAAAGAAATCAAAGGGTAATCGTAGACTTTGACCAAATACTAACTTAGCCGGAGAATGTGTAAAATCATCGCTGCAAATTGGGCGCAGCCCCATCAAAATGAATGGCAAATTCCGCGACCAACGACGCTCTTTGTAACACATGATGGCAGCTTTAACAGTCCGATGCCATCTTTTTAAAAAAGAAAAACCGTTTGATTGGGGATGGTATGCAGTGGTCCTGTTACCTTTAAAACCTAACAGCTTAGACAGCTCCGCAAACAAATTAGACTTGATCGGTGATCACCGTCAGCGGAATGCCAAACCGGGATATGCAGTCCCTGCAAAATGCTTCAGCAATCGTTTCTGTCTGAATATCGATCAGCGGTATAGCTTCGGGCCAGCGAGTAAACCTATCAATAATCGTCAAACAGTATCTAAAGCCGTCTGAAGGCGGTAGAGGACCTATAATGTCCAAATGCAGAGTAGCGAAACGTTCGGTCGGCTCAGGAAAGTTCGCCAAAGGAGCACTAACATGCCTCGACAAAACAAGCAATTCCTGGCCCAATTACCAACGTCCTTATTAATTGATTTCCAGATAAATCTTTGGGACATCAGCTTAATCGAAGCTTTAACGCCTGGGTGCGACAGACCGTGGACGCTCGAAAAAATTTCCTTACGAAATTCCTTTGGAAAACAAAATTTCCTTACGTCATCCAAATTCCTCATTTCTAAAGATGAATTTCGCAAAATGTCTTGCAACTCTGAATCATTAGCCTGAGCGTCTGCGACCTCGTCGTAACTGACGCTATCTGGAAAGCATATAGCTTCCACACGAGATAGGGCATCCGCAACCACATTATCCTGCCCAAAAATATGTTGAATATTTGTTGAAAACTGGCCGATGAAGTCTAACTGTCTAGCTTGACGCGGCGAAGCCTTATCCAAATTTTGCCTGAAAGCATAAACCAAAGGTTTATGATCTGTAAAAATAATAAAACTTCTACTTTCCAAGAGGTAGCGAAAATGTCTAATGCCATAATAAATGGCGAGCAACTCCCGATCGTAAGCACTATATTTAGATTGTGCAACAGACAACTTCGTAGAAGAGAACCCTAGCGGTTGCCAAGTATCACCAACTTTCTGTTGTACAACCGCGCCTATAGCGAACTCGGAAGCATCTACTGCCAAATAGAGTTGAGCGTTAGCAACGGGGAAAGCCAAAGAGTTGCTTTACACAACTGCGATTTGACCTCCTCAAAAGCATCAATTGATTCCTTGAACCAAATAATTTTTTTCTTTCCATTACTCTTCTTGCCTGTTAGAAAACCATTTAAAATTCTTTGTACAAAAGCTGCTTTCGGGATAAATTTGCGGTAAAAGTTTACCATGCCAAGGAAACGTCTAAGTCCCTTAACAGTTTCAGCACGTTCAAAGCTTTTAATCGCTTCAACTCGGATAGATGATGGCTTAATACCTTCACCCGAAACTAAATGACCGAGAAACTTCACTTCAGATTTTATAAAATTACATTTCTCCACATTCAAACAAAGACCGAATTCCTCAAATTTAGCAAACAACTCACGTAGATGATTTAAAAGCTCTGCTTCGGATTTGGAAGCTACCAAAACATCGTCCAAATAGACGAAACAAAACGAGGAACCACGTGAAGCGGAGTGAATAAATCTCTGAAAGGTTTGCGCCGCATTACATAAACCAAAAGTCATGCGGGTGAATTCGAAAAGTCCGAAAAGAGTGCAAATCGCAGTCTTAGGAATATCAGCTGGCTCTACTGATATCTGGTGGTAGGCTTTAACCAGATCAATGCTAGAGAAAACCTTGCACCCACGAATTTTGAAACGAAAAATCATGGATATGTGAAATTGGGTACTTGTCAGGCACAGTACAGGAATTTAGTTTTCTATAATCCCCGCAGGGCCTCCATTCACCATTGCTCTTCTGGACTATATGTAATGGTGACGACCAATTACTGCTAGACGGGCGGCAAATACCCTGCTGTAACATAAACTGAAATTCTTTTTTAGCAGCAGTCAACTTTTCACCCGAAAGTCTACGCACTCTGGAAATCACTGGAGGACTCCTGGTAACAATGTGATGTGTTACTGAATGTTTAACAGGTCTGATGAAACCATCACTGACTGTAATCGATTTAAATTCTTTTAATAGCTTTAGGACCCTAGTATCAATATTCGAATCTAGAAAGATAGCTAAAGAAGACGAGATTTGAGCGAGGTCAACGGATCGACGAGAACTTTATTTCTAATATTAACCAGCAGACCATAGTGGCTCAAAAAATCAGCTCTAAAATCGGTTTAGCAACGTCCGCTACCAAAAATTTCCATGGAAAACAGCGCCTAAGACCTAAGTCCAAAGTCAAAAGTTTGGTGCCGTAAGTATGGATTTGTGAGGAATTTTCAGCCAACAGCGTCAGACTGCTCCTAAGAAGATTCTTACCCTTGATGGAAGGAACAACCGAAACATCGGAACCTGTGTCTAATAAAAAACTGAGGTTAGATGATTTGTCCAAAATATATAGGCGACTTAAATTTAGGCTCTTATCCCCAGTCGCCAATGGAGAGGAGCCGCTTAGTTTGTTGAAGCCGATTCGAAACAATTTGCGCTTTTAAAATATTTTCATTCAATGTTAAAGACCCAACCTCCTGTTTGGTGAGCAGAGAAAAACCGTTTTATGGTCTAGAGATAAACCAGATTTGAGTTTATCGCATAAACGGTGCAAATTGGGTTTACACACACATGTAAAGAACCGTTTAAATGTATTTCGCACCAAAAATATTCTTACCTTGCTTCCTTTTGTTTCTCCAAGATATTCTTCCTCTGACACTCCTGCACACATTCACAAAATATTGGGCATAACCACAATCTAATTGAGTATATACCCGTTTTAAGTGTTCGTGTTTATACGTGAGAAATAAACCGGGTTTTGATTTTTTATAAACCACAAAGCGCTTTTTCTCTACTCGTATAAACACGGTCATGGTGGTACAAATTTTCTTCGACGAAATCCAGGGAACAAACTTCCTGAGTGACCTATTTAAACAAATGTGCTTCGGGTGAAAGACCTCAGCTTACCACGCTCAGTCAAATGGAGCTCTGGAAGGTACCCACCGACCCCTAATCGAATACCTACTAGGTCTAGGATTCGCTAGACGAAAATCTTCAAAGTTAGGGCCAATATATCGGTACTGGCGCATATATGGACTGTCTTTACGATTTTACTTTGGACGTCCCTTCAAATCTTAAGACGGGACTCAGAGCCCATCTATAACCACGACAGCTACTACCACCTCTCTGATATAAGCTTCAGAAGTCTTAGCCCACTGCTCGGAAAAGTCTCCTTGCAAGCAAACAAAAATTCAAGGTTTAGTATAACCAAACATAGCGACCCCTATCTTCTCACATAGGGGACAAGGTACAACTGAAGAGTAAAAAGCACAAACATAAGCTCTCACAAATCTTGGTAGGACCATATCTGGTAACCGGCATTCTTAGTCCAGTAAATACGGCAATAAAAATAGCTAAACGTACGGTCACAGTGCATAGCAACCGTTTAAAACCTACATGGGGGTGAAATAGGGGATGAAAGTTCGTATGGAAGTCCAAACAAATCTATTTATGCTTACTATATTTAACGGAGAGATGTACATGATAAGGAAATGCACCCGAGACATGTGTGGAAAAACGGAATTCTTAAACATTTGCCGTCATATATGCGTCGCGAGCGCGGGACTCGCCATGCGCCATGCACAATGTACGCGGCGGCTGTGGCTCGGCAGCGGCAGCGTAGTGAGGGAAGCATCACTAAGTGTGGCTACCCGAACGGGCAGATACGTGAGGGCAGATGAGTGTGCCGCATGTATGCGAATATTAAAATTTTGCGCTGCAACGATTTCGATTTGTTTACAGGATTTTTTTGCTTTCGTTAATGTTCTTCTGTAAAATACAGTAGTTTTGTTTAATATAAAGTTCTTCCGGTTTTTTGGTACGTATTTTTCTTATTTTTATTATTTCGACGTATTATTTATGTTTCTGGTATGCCTCGTAAACGCAAATCTAATCTAGCGCGTAGTTCTAGCAGAGCTCGAAGAATGGAAAAACAAAAAGCGTAGTTTATAAAAATGTGTTAAAATAAGATATTTACAGTAAATCACAGCAGTTTGCAGTGAGTTTGTATTTGTATTATTTGCAACATGAGTATCCTAAAAATAAAAAAGGCTGCCCAAAGTAGCTATTCCACGCGGACGAAGTCGCGGGCAAAAGCTAGTATCTAATAATCAATATTATAACCGAAAAAAAAACTGATAAATTGAAAACAAATTGGTTTGTAAGGGGAGTAGAGAATCACGTAGCATTTTGTAGTTTTCTAGTAAACACCCACTCGCCAAGCCAATCACCCCAAGAGCCAACAACTGACAAACTCCAAAAAACCTTTTATCAAAGGAACGCCGTTCTTTTAAAATTAGTTAAGCCAAAAAGAAAATACATTTTCGGGGATCATTTCTCTGAATGTTATATATTTTTTTAAACTCGGATTTCGTCCAGTGTTATCCCAAACAATAGTTAAAAATTTATATCCCAAAATTCCCAATATAAACCGAAAGCTGATTGAGGAGTACTGCGATGTTCGGGACAAAATGGCAAACCGTTCTGGAGGTCATGCAATTCTTGTGGGTACTCCAAGTCCACTTCTAGGATGTAGCCAATAGAGAATCGTTAGCTATGGTATTAACATCAAAGTTATTTACATTCTCTACCCACTTGAAAGCACTGTGAGGTACCCAGCCCAGCCATACTGGGCGTTGCGTAGAATCAAAATCAAGCATGTATTTATTGGAGTATCGTTTGGAGCACTGGCTAAGCCCACCTCGATTACCCCATTCAATTAACATT
Source organism: Dasypogon diadema (assembly GCA_006980735.1). Classification (NCBI taxonomy): domain Eukaryota; kingdom Metazoa; phylum Arthropoda; class Insecta; order Diptera; family Asilidae; genus Dasypogon; species Dasypogon diadema. The sequence continues at coordinate 6,764 of QYTT01095136.1, forward strand.
ATCATATTAATGCCTGTCAATAGCTCTACGGAAGTGTGCAGTAGTGAGCTGGGTGCAGTCCATGTTGTCCAGTTTGATGAAAATTTGGACGGAACTGAAGATCAGAACATCGGTCTTCAAATACAAATCAGAGCATTCGCTCAAATTTTGTATTTGAAATCCTCACCAAAATGTACAGGCTTCGCTTTTATTTGTATCATTTAATTTATCGTAAAATTTGAAGATGGGTGGTAAGAAGATTTCAAAAAATTTAGAGCTGTAATTAAAGTAATCATAGGGGTAAACGCCCTTACGAGTGAGCAACTTAAATTGTTCGCTGGACAGTGATGGAAATTGAGATCTAAGTATGGGGAAAGAGGTCAAGTATGAAGCTGATGTCCAAACTACTGCTCATAAACAAAAAGCAATCAATGAAGAGGAATTTTATCATATAATCTGACAAAGATTTTGTAGAGGAAATGCACCGCTCTCTGTTATTTGGAAGGGGTTTTCACGACCTTCAAGATTGAAAGTTAAATTTTTGCACCTGGGAATGGACCTTAACGTCTCTTCCGCTGTTCGAAATATAAAGGTGAGTGACTGGATTGAGGTAGGGCAGTTCAATTGCAGTTCCATTATCAGTTCAATTAAGAGTTCTGTTTTATTCTAGTTTCAGTTTTGTGTTACTATCGTACATGATTAAAGGTGTTTTGTTGGAGCAAGTTGAAGACGTGCAACGAGGGAACACGACATTTGGCGCAGCCGGCAAAAGCAATAGAAATATATTTGATAAAAAAAATATTTCTAATATGTTTTCGGGGGAAAGATCGCTTGCTAGTTAGTGCTACATAGCAGCCCAATAAAGTAAATGAATTTTAGCTAGGAGTTAGAGCTAAAAAGCCGCTCCCCATTAGAGTTAAAGCCTTGTGGTTGCTCCAAGGTACTTCGTTAATGGAAAATCGCTGTACCAGGAAAGGTTTACGCGGTTTCGTGCAGCTTGACAAATGTCTGTGGCGTCAGCCGCTCGGTCGCATTCAGGTTGCTACCATCTTTAAACATTTGTCAGGTTTGTTTTTGGCAAAAGCTACTTTGGCACTGGGTGTCGTCAGGGAATTATAGTATGCGACCATTTTTTGATTTTGCGTGCTTTTGTTTTTTCTTGTCAGTCTTGAAAAAGTATTCTAAAAAGCGCTTTAAAAAATAAAGGAACTGGAACCAGGACACCTAGCTCTCTCGCCCTCATAGGCAACATTAATAGCCTTTTATTTCACCAGCGACCCTGAATTTTCAGGAATATTTTTTGAACAATTTGTAAGGAAGTTTCATCCTATTTAATAAATTAAAATTCTTCAATCGACTTGAATTACTGATCTGGAACCGAGAAGATAAGAACAATCAGAGCACAAGATCTTCATGACGGTGCAGCCTAGCCATGGCCTTATAGCCCTCCAGATGACCTCCTTTAGAAGAGTGGCGTAACAATTGGTGCCCCTCATGTCAAGCAAACCGATAAATTATTTACAATCAATAAGAGATTTTGTCCAAGTGATTTTAGGTGAAATTGGTTTAGGTAGAAAATTCTCACAGGTGTTTAGGTGGGCAACGTCTTGGCGTCTCTTTCTGTAGAAAAAGAATTTAATAGTGCGAATTTAAATGAATAAATTTGAATACGTGATTTTCGGTTTAGCCCGGTGTCTATGTCTAGTGGGAGAAGTAAGGTATTAACAAAAGCAGAGGTGGGTAGATTTCAGGCCCTCGAGGTAGAAGTAGGACGGAAAAAGCAGCAGTTGAAGGAAACTCGGGGAAATCTTCAAACATATGAACAGAAATTTCGGTATTTAGGGGAAAAATTTACAGACGAACTCCAAATTGGTTTACTGCAAGGGAAAGCGGAAGAAATTTTGTAGGGTTTGGGAAAATCCGGACAAACGCTTGGACCGGGTGAATCGGTTGACCTATTACGAGCTACGATGTTGGACACAATTCGGGATAATGAGAAAGCAGCAGAATTGGTTCGGAAATCCCTGGAAGAGGAAAACTTAGGTTTGGATCGAAAAGTACAATATCTAAAGAAAATCTAAGTAGAATTAGAACAGCAAACTGATACAGCAGAACGGAAGAGGGAAAGACAAGTCGCCTGAAACATACATTGGGATAAAAAAGCAGAATAAACCAAATCCCCAAACATCAGTCAAAGGGAATTTAGAAGGAATTCCTGATAAACCATGGCTAGAGAAGTCTCAGAAGGAATATCGCACAAAAACCATGGTAGATATACACGAAAAAGTAATGGATAAATTATTCAAATATGTCCCAATACTATCAGGAGGGAGGTCCACAAAATTAGCTAAAGTGGTGTACAGATTCCTCCATTGCAGTAAAGAATTATATGATCGATTAATAGCAGAGGAAAAGGCAGTTTGTATGAAATGCATAAGATATCGGCTGGTAGATGACGCTTATTACTTGATAGATTCCCGGGAAGTGAAGGATTTTGAAACGCTGCAGAAAGTAATAGTGGCAGCATACATGCCAAGGAAATCGTTCAGCGAGCTAAAAACGGAATTGTTAGCCTGCAAGCAACGGCCAGGGGAAGACTTAAGGGAGTATGGAGATAGGATGAGAGACTTGCTGGGACAAATTTAAACAGCAGTTGCCGCCAAGTATCCGAATCGGGAAGGAGGCCTCATCGCAGAATTAGAAGCAGATGCCATAGCAACATTTAAATTTGAGGTGGGCAGTAAAGGGGCCCGCTCGAATTTAATAGGGAAAGGTCCCTTTCCTTATCCGCCCGAAGCATACCTGCTTGTCCTCCACGTGTTGCCCTTTAGCACAAAGTTGCAGGAGTTGGCATTCCGCAGATAGTGGTACCCTTTTTGCTGCTTCTTGTACTTTCCTGCTATTTTGTAGCTCTGACTTTTGTGTAGTAATTCTGCTACCACAACTTTTTGTAATTTTCGGTTTGCGTATTTATTTTACTGTCGTAACATTTTTTCGTAGTTTTAATTTTCTTTTTCGTCCAAAAATCCTGCCTATATTCGCGTCTCTCTCGAGAATCCGTGATTCCAGACTACTAACACGAATATGAGTCAAGTTTAAAAGTCCAAGTTAGTCTTTGGTCTACGGCGGTCTTTTGAAAATACTTTGGCACCGCGTTTTGAAAATGTTTTAACCTCACGAAATGTTTGATGTTTCTTTTCAACAGGGGAGGATATTTTCGATTCTACTAATAACTGAGTTGGTCCGATGACTTATGCACTATTTATTCAATGGAGTCTTTTAATAACGAATGTATCTGGGTAACTTCCCGATGTTTGGGAAAAAATGTAAAGTGCCTCATCACAACTGAATCAGCGACACGGACTCAGAGGAGAGGATAGCGGGCACGCAGCTGGGATGAAGACAGCATCTCCACTCTTATCAGCAGTGATAACAGCGAGAGCAGCTTAAGGAGTAACGAGATGACCCCTCGGATGCTGGCTGGACTGGTCAGTAGTTTTGGAGTGTAATCAGTCGGCGAAAAGACGACTTAGTGACAACATCAGCAGCAAAATTATACTTTTGAAAGTTATGTTCTGGGAAGAATTAAAGCGCGATAGTGCCAGTTAGTGTGTTTTTGGTGATCCACCAAACCTAGAATTGTTTCCCCTGAAATCTGGTTACCTTTCCTAATTAAACACCCGACTTTAACAATGTTTTTTGTTTGTAATTAATAGTGCAGTTACTAAATTTAATGGGTACACAACTATAGTGGTCATTTCTGTTTCCGGTAGTAATATTGTTGTTGTTTTTACTGATTCATAAGACCAAGAGCCGCTAGTAGCGCAGTTGGTAGGACTTAAGGGGAAGTGAAAAGAGGAAGAGTATTCTCATAGGAAAGCTTTTTTTTCTAAAGGGAGGCTCGCGCTTCAGGGTCAACGAAACAGAGTACGTGCAAATAGCTTTTCCCGTCAAGGCTCACATAAATTTACAATTCATTTATATCTCTTAAGAATTAAACTTAATTAAGTGCGGAACGATGTCCTTAAGTATCGGAGTGTAAAAATTTGAATTGGAAATTCCGAACACAGATTAAGGTGTGGAAGTAGGTCCTCTGAGGGTCTCTTCATAATCAAGCTCTACAGAATGTTTGCTTACCAAAGGTGCGCAGGGCAAGACGGTTGCGAATGGGTAGCAGTTGTAGTTGACATATGTAATGTGGTTGCTGACGAGAAGCTACAATACTGAGTCATCGGGGAAGTTGTGCTCGCACAGTTGAAGTTGCGTTAATTGAACCAGCCAATGGGGATTAGTGTTCACATACGTAAAGGGACTGAGGTATTCCTCAAATTTACCTGCATCCAAAAATTCATTGCAGCATCAAAAGCCGCCAATAACCTTTTTTTCGTTTTTTTTTTGAACCCATAACAACATCTATAATAGCCCCATTTACGGTACATTTTCTGGACTTAACTTATAGAAGATTTGGGATCTGGAAGTTTAAGGTTTAATACACATTTCTATGAATTCAAATGCATATAACCTAATAAAAAAATAGAGCTTTGCGCCCATGGAGAGTGCTGAGTATCCTTTTCTCCACTTTAACTTTCTCCGCAAAAGCATCTCCAAATCGCAGCTTTCATCTCTGCAAGCCTCGACCCACATATTGCTCCCACCCAGATTCACTCAGATGTGCTTTTATCTGTTTAAATTGCATTCGGGTTTATTTCGTGCTCGTAAGGACATCAAAGGAAGGATACTGCAAAATTTCTTTTTGTTACTTCTAGGTTGCATTTCTATATGTGCTGTGTGTTGTGTACAATAGTGAAACGCTCTACTGGTTGTGAAATTGTGAAATAAGTAATAAGTGAGAAAGTGGAAAATGGAGAATTAAAATAACTTTTAACTCCGAACATTGTAAAAGTGGAAGTAGTTGCGGTTCGTTTTAAATTAGAGCTAAATTCGGGATTGCCTTTATTTTTGAGGAATAGATCGAGAATTTGAACAGGAATGAACCGACTTTTCTGTTGCATATTGCTTGCAGCCATTTTGATTCAAAGAGGTGAGTAGTCGTCTGGAATATAATTGTCTAATGTTCGCATGAGGAAAATATTTTGTGCGGAAAATGACAATTGCATACTTTATTGGAGATTAATATAACTTTATGACGTGAACAGAAGTTTTTTACATTCGCCCGAGTAATAAATTACAGTGATCGAATTTCATCGCAATATACACTCACTTTATATAATTTTTAGTAGGAGTATGTAGGTATCTACCCTTGCGTGTACATGCCGAGTCGGGAGTCTAGCTAGCTTAATTTTGGCAAAGAGGGATTTCATTGTATTTGGTACATGAAACAACACGTGTGCCACTATCACTGTATGGAAAATACTGCAGTTGCTATGAGAACTGCCCGAGAAGAGAGAGTACCATGCGGTTTCTGTTTACAAACAATTTTCAATGACATCTCTTTTGGCGGCAAATTTAAAAACTTTCTAAACTGCACTGGAAATATTTTAAATGCGGATGGATATAAATTGCAATTATATTCTTTTACAGACCTTTGACTTAAAGTTAATATTGACAATGAAAATGAATTAATTTTAAATTATGTCTCAATACGCATGCCTTGTGTTTTCTCCACAGTTTCAGTAACAAAGAGGAAATTCTAAGAGCATTATTTTAAAAGTGGGGTAGGAATGCTCCTTGTCTCTCTACTCCTAAGAAATAGGTCAATGTCAATGTAGTCTGCATCTGTTCATCTCTCAAGCCGTTAAGCTTTTAGATGAAGAAACACTTGTCGTCAATGGGGCTTTGATATATTCAATACATATACATAGAACTGACATGTGTCCTGTGACATATAATCAGTAATGGGCATTTACGCGTATATTTGCATTCTCTACATTTCGGGGTAAATGATGCGTAGACAATGTAGATATTGTATAGCCTACGTATGCAATGCTAACTTTTAGTAGATAATGGTGATTTTTGGTAGACAAAGCCCATATGCTATATATCGCAGCTGATTTAACACAGCTTTTCTGCACTAAACAATTGCATTGTGTGGCGTTAGTTGTGTAATCTTTTCATACAAAATTTAACACTTTAATTGGGCTGGCTTTAACAATTAAAATAGAATTAAATTAGAAAATGGTAATATTAAGTGATATTTAGCACAGTTTACTATCTTATTCTCGTAAAATTTTATGAATATAAACAGGGCTATTATAAACAATGCGACATTTTGTAATCTTAGAAAAAAAAACAAAGAATGGAGCATTGCTGTATATGACCGACATTTTGGGGTCTTCTAGTTCTCAGATTGGGACAGCGGAACTTAACTTTAAAAAACTTTAAAAACTTTGAAAAAACTTTTTTTTTAAACTTTTTAAACTTTGAAAAAACATTACCTATTATTTTTTTTAAATTTATCACGTAAATTATGTTACCTACAAATCTCTATACAAAGTTGATACTTAGCTGTTACCCTTTTCCAGATAGATCGACTTAAAAAGGAACTAGGTTGTTTTTTAAGTGATTATTTTAGCACCTGCCTCATTTAAGGACTAAACCAGACAAATATTGTTGTATTTCGAAATGATTTTATTTGCTTTTCTTCATCTTAATGAGTGGCAAATGCTCGGATTCACCCCCTTCTAAATACAAGTAACAATGTATAAAAGGACGAACCTGTTGTATCTAGGATTATGGTTTACTTTTTTGACGTAGTAAGTCTTGCCATTCATTACGTGTTGACTGCACGAGCGGAGTATGAATGTGGATTTCCGTAAGGTTGAATTCATGATGCAAGTGTTCCCAAACATGCGTAGAAAGCCGCAAGAG
>QYTT01095136.1:48056-58577 GCA_006980735.1 Dasypogon diadema
ACTACAACATTGTAAGCAAACAGTGCGAGTGGGATAGATAAAGCTAACATGATAAAATACGAAAAAAGACAAAACATATGCCAACAAAATTTTACGAGCTAAAATGTCAATTTCCCCGCTGGAACAGGACTTTTATTTCCCCTTCATTCTTTGTCCTTTTTTTACACATATCATCAATCAATAAAACCATCTCGTTCAGGTTTTCAGTAAAAAAACATGTTGCTGCTATGTAAATTGGCCTTTAGGCAAAAAAAAATCTTTTTCTTAACAAAAGAAAATAAACTACTAAAGTAATAAAATATACTCATCCCTGGCCTGGGTGTATGGAGATTCTGTCCATCTGGAGTCTCGAGTCTCACGTTGGGGTCAAATGACCCTTCCGCCGGTTTTTCTTCTTAGCCGGTATAGGTTTTCTTTAAAAAAAAAACAAATGTTCGTCCCTTGTTCACTGTGGAGTCTTGTTTATTATTTATTGAATTTTATTTATATATCTTTGTTTTAATTGAAAGAAAACTTTTTTAATTATACTCCTCCTTCGCTCATCACCACATCAAAAAAAGGCTCCTCACCGCCTTTTTAGCCAGGGAGCTTGCAAAGTTCCGGAAGACAAAGCACTTTTTCACTTTCGTGAGCGTGTACATTTTGACGAATAGATGTCGACGCACCCCTTAACTTTGATTTGCCATTTCGTGAATATACCGTTGACCTGTAGTAAACCCTGTCCGCCATATTAGACCCGCCATTTTGAATCTCCGAAACTTGACTCCCAGATTCGAAATCAGGGACTTCCAAAAACACGTGTGGACTTATTTTCATGATGATTGGGAAACTTTTGAAAAAGTTAACATTTGCGACCGCCATATTTGATCCGCCATGTTGTATTCTTAAGCGTTAAGGTTAAATTCGTAATCATCAATCCCAAAAACCTATATATCCGTCATTTTGACAACATTCCATTGTGTTTAGGAAACCTTTGTAAAGGTTTAGGGGGTTAAGCATGTTTTACCCACTCTAAAACTTTATCGAAATTATTCTTATTTTCTAGCTCGTTCTTTTTGACGTCTAAATTCTTTTTCTTTTATTTTTATTTTATTCTTTTAACTTATTTTCTTTTCCTTTTTAAAATCTTTATTTTAAATTAAAACTTTTATTTATTTTATTATTCTTTTTATTTTGATATTAACTTTTTATTATAAATATTTATTTCCGGTAATATTTAATTATTTAGGCAACACTAAATTACTTCTTACAGCTCTACCGGATTAAAATCATATTAAGACTAAAAACGAATACAAATTTATTTGACATTAAAATATTTTACAGAGTAGGAAGTTATTTTTGAACCAGTTATAGTATTTAAAAATAATAAATATAAAATAATATTTTAATTGTTATTCTCTTAAAAGAATTTAGAACTATGAATTTAGTTTAATAAGAATAATTAAAATAAAAATAATATCAAAAATTAATTTTAAAAGTGAATTTTAAATGTCAAGAATCAAAAGGTTTGCTGCCAAGAGGGAATCTCGATGATTCAAGATTTTTAAAAGAACTAATATTATTTTAAGGAAGCTCGTATAAAATATATATGTATTCGGCCAGTGAATTCTGCCGACTACACCTTCTCCACCATATTGGATCCGCCATTTTGAATTTAAGAAATCCGACTCTGGATTCGCAAGCAGCGACCTCGAAAGCCTATATATGTGATGATTGCGAACGAAGCCTAAGAACTTCAATAAGAAACGTGAATTCCCTCTCCACGAAGTCTATTGTGAATAATTATTGTGAACTGTAGCTAAATGTCAAGCGTTTGAATACATGGACATTCCTGAGTAAACCTTTTAAATAGTCACACGTGGTTTTTAAGTCTCCGTATTCTGCAAATTCTCCTCCTTCCTCTTGGCACTACATGTATGCATATTTTTGTGACGATCGCAAAACTTTTGGAAAAGAATTACATTTTCGGTTTTAAAAAATAAAACTTTCATGTGGCAGTCCTCTGAAGGAGTTGGCCGATTTGGTTAATTTCCTGCCAGGTTATTTAGTTTCTACTAAAGTAGTAGTACTTGCGTGCCAAATTTTATCCATCTACTTCGTAGCGTTCCCGTTTTAGAAGGAAAATATAGATTTGTTATTTGACATATCTGGAGATTTCATATGGCAATCCTATAAAGGAGTTGTCCAAATTGGCCCATTTACGAACTTTATCTTTCAGTTTTAATAAAGTATCTGTGTACCAAATTTCAAGTATTTGCCTTAAGGCGTTCTTGAGATAACGCGCGGACAGGTAGACAGACAGATGGGCAGACAAACAGACAGACAGATGGACATCTATTAAACGATTTTTTCTTCTCCCATTAATGGCAATGTAGTTTATTTCTGTGTATCATGAATATTTCGATGCGTTACAAACGTTTGCTCAAAGCTATAAGACCCTACATCTAGGGTATAAAAATTGGTTGGCTTGATTACTTTCTGCATTACCTTGTAATATGTTATATCATCGAACCAGACTTCATAGCAGAAATAACTAATTACCTCGTTCATCAGTGAGAAAATTTCCTGCTGAGCCATTCTCAAAACAAGTACTATAATAACGCATGAACTCTGCTATTCTCACTACTAGTTTACCAATCTATTGACTCCAAGATAAGCAAACATTTTTAGCAAAACACTTATTATTTCAGTGGTTACATCAGTAATTTGCCCCGTTCCAGAAAATCCGCAAAACGGTAAAGCCGTGTACACCACGTTTTCTTACAATTCGGTGGTGAGTTATGAGTGCCGTTACGGCTTCATCTTATTAGGTGATAGCTCGAGACGATGCGGAGCAGACAGAAAATGGAGTGGGACCTTGCCTAGCTGCAAAGGTAAAGCTTATTTGTATCCTAGGAAGTTTTATATATTTGACACACATTTTTTAGAAATAAACTGTGGTCACCCTGGAGTGTTGTATAATGGCTGGATAGAAAACATCGAAGCTGGAACTGGACTGGGAGCCAGCATTATTTTCCGCTGTCATCCAGAAATGCTCATGGTAGGGCCTTCATCTGCAGTTTGCCTGGCTGAAGGTCGATGGAATTATCACATGCCGGAATGTCTCGCCCCTTGCATAGTTCCTACAATTTCTCAAGGACAAGTGATGCCAATAGAACCCGAAATTGATGTAAATGCAACTACAGTTATGACCCTTCCTTTGATAACAAGTGTTGGAAAAGTCAGGCACGGTACAGCTCTAGAAGTAGTTTGCAACGAACATTACGAATTTCCGTCTTCCTCCTTGGGTCCGCCAACCTGTAATAACGGAACCTGGAGTGTCATTCCACGGTGTGTACCTGCAAGATGTAAGCATATGCCAAAACCTCCAAAGAATAGCATGGTGTTAGCACCCAAAATAGATCACGGTATGAAAGCCCGTTTTAAATGTAAGGATGGCTATATCCTTACAGGACCAAATGGAAAGCCAGTAACTAATAATAATGACTTTGTGCTCACCTGTTCATTTGGGAACTGGACTGGAGAAACACCGCAATGTCAAGAAGTCTATTGTGGATTCCCTGGAGCTATTCCAAATGGAAAAGTTTTACTAGTCGGTAATATGGGTCTATATGACTACAGGCCATACGTGAAAAAGGTAAAATTTCTACAAAATTTTCAAAATAATTCCATATCATGTTTTAGATTGCTAACAACAAGCAAATAATGTACGACTGCGACAAAGGTTATGTTCTGGAGGACGGGCCTCAAGGTGCAACTTGTGTTGGTGGGAATTGGCGACCGCGAGCTCTCCCAAAATGTCTCCCAGGGCAGCATCCTAGACTTCGCTGGAATCGAAAAAGGAGGTCAATTCAAATGCGATACTTTAGGTCAAGATTCCTCCTAGACGAGAGAAGGCAATTACAAAAGTGGATAGAACAAAGCGCAAATACTAGAGTGTGTAGTATAAGCAGTAATCACCGTAAAAAAAGAAGTGCAGGTCGCACACGCATGGAATCGAGTGAAATTGAAAGAGCTTATTCAAAGTATTATCAAAAGATTAGAGCAAAATATCAGAATTATGTTAAGAATCTTCTGGGCTACAATCGTGGCGCAAGCAGCATGCCAAATTACTTCGAAAATAGAAAGCAAAATCCAACAAAAAAAATTCAAGTGCAAGATGGTCGGTGGTACAATTCACATAAGAATTCCGATCTACTCTCCAGGTACCGTGCGACACATAAAGCTCGCATTGTTAGCAATAATTTCCTTGGCAACGATTATAATGACAATAATGATTATTTGGAAAGTTCCTTGCTCTCCGCTTACAACAACAACACGAAATATGATGACGAGGAATATGACAGTCCAATTAAAGAAAAAAATATGTCACCAACTGGTGAAAACCCTTTTGATGTTAAGGCACAACAAAAACACCAAAAACAGTTGTACAATGGATTAAGGGATCTTATTAAATCGCATAATATCAACAAAACCTCCCATAGAAACCTTACAAGTTTAATAGAGCACTTAAAATCTCAGATAGTACGGCGTAAGCGATCTACGATAGAGGAATCTACAGATTACACGAATCGGACATTTCGAGATTTAGTTACAGAAAGTTTCTCTGATCACGAAACAACAGAAGAGAAACGCGGCAAACCAAGAGGTTTCTGTGAAGAGCTAAATTTAGACGATATTGCAAATGTAACAATTGTTCGACAAGGGAAGAGTCCCGGCCGGAACAGCCCTGGGGTAATCTTACATATTGCATGTAATCCTGGTTATAAACTAAATTCGAGAAATCCAAACGCAACAGCAAGATGTGTACGTGGTATCTGGAAACCACAAAAGCCTACGTGTCTATCAGGTAATATTCAAAACTATGTATTGTGTATTTTTCTTATGTCAATCTTTAAATTTAGCACCTTGTTCCGTTCCATCAACTGAGCATGGAAAATATTTTGAGGTTTCTCCAGATCCAATGATGAGCAGTATGAAGCCAAATCTACGTCTTTTGACGCCTTACGAAGAAATTGGAAACGGACAAATTATGACATTTCAATGCGAAGAAGGCTACAGTGTCCAAGTAAGTTTTAAAACTATGATACCTTCTGGAAAAACTGCAAACCTGTGAATTTCTAGCAGTGGTGGGAAATCTTGGGAAATCTCCAATATTGGGGGAAAAAGGAGATTAACACATTCGCTGTCACGTGTGTCGTTTTCGTTTCTCTTACATGAGAACATCACAAGTAATTTGAACGTATATAAGAGAATTACTCTCAGTGATTAAAGTCTTGCAGGGAACATGTTAAAGGGAATAAAGGTCTGATAAAAAATGTGGCATAGCTTTACAACGGTTGCATTTAGGTGATACAGTACCACAGTGGTACGCCAAATTAAAGGCGGAGTTTCAAAGTATCCAAAATTTTACTTAAAAACGTATGTTACTAGGACATTTTGGCGAGAAACGCAGTACAATTTGAAGAAAATTTGAAAATTTGGCCACTTTTTGAAGTTTAAAATTTTATAACTGAAATGGGCGAAAGAATTTCTATCAAATGTCATAAGGGCATTGGAAAGATTTTTTCCTTTTCCACTTTCGTCCCCTATACTGCCCAGATCGACACTAAGATGGGTCTGAACGAACATCAGTTGGGAATATTTGAACGCATCGCACAAACACAGATCTGCCCACTATTGACGATGTCGTTTGGACTATCGGCAACGTCTTCCTCCCACTCAAAACTTCTATCCTCCTGCAAAGGTTTTGCAAAATCGATACCACCACCCAGGATGGATTGGGAATTGTAGATTATCCCATTATTTGGGGGCCTCAACGTATTGTAACGACCCCAGAGCCATCTATGATCACTGACTAGACTTCCGGACTGCACCAACCAGCAGCACGCAAAGAAAATGTCCACTTTACTCCCACAAACACATGACAATATGTATCTCATTTAGTGGAGCAGGATCGATTCGGTATGTGTTTGTTGGCTTAAGTTAACTACTAAAGATTTGCAAACAACTATAGCACATCTATTTATGGGTCGCCATATTCGTGATCATGTATTAGATTGTTTGCCCCAAGATATTTTATCAATTGTACGTTGATAAAAGTTTCAAAAACTTTTGCCAGAATCGAAGTGATAGCTATTGGTCTGTAGTTAGAGGGACTGAAAATGGGAGAGTTTCCACAATAATGAAAAATAAATATAATATGATTGAAATATTTTGCTCAGAGGTTTAGCCAGGGAGGAGGCGCAGCACTTGGATGATATGACACGCCGAGGGAAGAGCAGGTGGTGCTTCCGTGGTAGATGGAAGGTATGAATTAGCAGCGAAACTGGCAGCTAGTGAATTTACCTTATCCACTCCGTAAATACATTCCCATTATGGATGAGAGGTGGAATCGAAAAAGTGGTGAAATTAATTTTGACGGACTTAATAAGCGACCAGAAACCTTTGCGTCTATAGTGGATGCAAACATCCTATTTCTAACGTTCTGGTCGAATTGGAACTTAGCTCTGCTTATGATGGATTTGTTGCGAGCCTCCGTATAAATCTGCCTAATTTTCGGGTACTTATTCGCCTTGTAGGCCCGAAAAGCCGCTTCCTTGTTCCTCGTAGTTTTCCGATAATCCTCTGTAAACCATGAGTTCTTATTTCGCTTGAAGCTTTTTGTAAAGGCGTATATCCCGGACCAGATAATATTGGTTAATTCTTCGCAGCAGTGCTCTACATTTTTCGAGACAAAACAGTCAGTCCAATGAACTTCCTTGGAAAATTAATTAAGCCCGGACCAATCAGCTCAGCTAAAATGCCATACTGATCTCTTGGTGGAAGTTAGATTAGATGATTTCAAGAAAGAGATGGGAAATTGAGCTGATATAAGGCAATGATTTGAATTGCCAAGAGGTGAGGTGACATTAACTGAATACTTTTCGAGATGAGAGGGCAATAACAGATCCAGAAGATTGGCAATTTGGCCCAATACATCGCAAATACGAGTGGGACAGTCCACTAGCTGTTGTAGGTTGAAAGATTCCCTGAATAGCGCAACGTGTCTGGCCGTCAGATTGTGGTAGAAGTCTGCCTGAGCCACTGTATGTTATGCACATTGAAATCACCCGCGAAGATGATTTCAATAGAAGGATTTTGTAATAATAATTTATCAGATAATTTGTCGAAGGAGCAAACAGTGTCGGCATCAGACATATTTAGGCTGCAATATAGGAAACAGAAGTTAATTGTGTGTGTGTGAAGTTTAAATCTAATCCAAGGATAAGAAAACTCCGGATTATTCGAAGAATTTTCATTCGAAACAGTAAGTGGCGCATCATTTCTAATATAAGCTGCGATTCCCCTTTGCGGGGAAAAGAGAGGCACTAAGTGATAGATAACCAGGTATCATAGATTGATTAATATCACCATCAGAGACCACCTTTGTTTCACCTAATGCAAAGACAGCTGGTTTAAATTGAGTCGATTTTCTCTATAAACAAGCAAATTGCAAAACCTTTTTTTGTCGTCTTAAAGACCACCAGGAAGCTACAACTTCTTCTTCCGACGAAGACATATTCACTACTGAGTGCGATTCGATGTTGCAATCGATACTGTGATAATCTGAAAAACGCCGCAACATTCGGCAAGTACTGCATACCATCTGAACTATATTTCATTTCTTGAACAAAAAAAATCATTTGGCAACAACATTCTACCTTTTATTGACCCTTAAGGCCCGACTATAATTGAATTTCGCGACTTCGACAAATCAACCAAAATTGGCGAAAGTTGCTGTCAAATTCGATTCTGACTATAATGAAATTAATGTCGAATTCATTTGAAGAAAGTTCCGACCTAGTTTCCCACGAGTTCTAACCCAACTTCAATAAAATCATTCGTTTAGACATGTGGGTCGGAACTAGATCGAAACTGGTTCCAACTCGTAGTACGCCAGGTCCGCACCTACAAATTTTTGAGGTTTAACCAATACAATTACAATCAGCTGAAGTCCTTCAAGTTTATTTTCATGCAACAAGGGTTACTCACTAATTTTGTGACCCAAATAGACAAACCATGCCCTAAAATAACGCCGCCGTTCTCATCTTTTATTAATGAATGATTTTCAAAATTTATCAATGCCTGTATTATTTAAAAATTTCCTTGACAGTTTACCTACACAGAAATAGTCAGCTAATATCTGAACGAAAATCTTTCATTTGAATGGGGTAGGAACTGGGTTTTCAGTTCCGACTTGGATTTTTCAAACGAATTCGACATAAGTGAATTTTGCAGCAAAGAAGAAGAAGAATTAGCATTTTTTTTAAATATAAAGTGTTGTACAGAACTATTTGGTTCGTACTAAATTTATTAAATCTTCAATACACAATACAAAGCTTTAACATTCGTAAATTTACTAAAGTCGGGTACCACAATTTGGTGTCTTAAATTCAATTATAGTTGGGCCTTTACCGGTCGTATGGCAACTAGTTTAAAAAATGTGGAAAAATAATTAAATTATTGAACGGAAAACTTCCGTTGCAACCTCATCGGAAGTTACCTACAGGAAGAAACTTTTGCAAGGAAACCATTCCTTCATGTAGGACAATGTTTCAAAAAATATCACGGTTTTAAAAAATATAAATAACAGTAACAGCTTAAATAATAAACGTTAAAGTAACATATAAAGACCTAAAGTTTATATATAAATACTTTTATACACACAAATTTCTTTTTAACTCAAGTAATCTTAGTTAACCTTCCTTTATAATGAAAGCTGGAATAAAACTCCAACCTCAGTAATAAGCAAAGTAAAAAAAACTAACGTCCGATAAGGGTTAAATTTAAGAATTCCGTTTTAAAATTGCTGCATTAGATAAAAACTTCTAGCGCATTTTGAAAAAAAATTCAGTAGTCTTAAAATTCACAGTTCATATTAATTTCCATTCTGACTCAATTTGGTCACAGGGGCAAGCACAAATTCAATGCATACATGGAAACTGGTCTATAGCGTCATTCCCTGAATGTATTCCTTTGGCCTGTGAGCTTCCATCCATACCTAACGTAATTTATGAGGTAAGATATTGTGAAGAAATCTTAGTACGAATATATACATAATAATGCATCATATATTAGGGTGGTTACAGATCTGGCTTGACTATAGCCCATGGGAGCTCAGTCTCTGTGCACTGTGACAATCCTGTAAATAACTTACCAATTCAAATGATCTGTAGTCGAGGATCTATGTCTCCCTCTACAATTCATTGCGAAACAGGAGCAAGAAAATCTAGGGAAGAGTATTTAGGGGAAGCTGAATTCATTCCCGGTGAAAACCCGCTGAGCAACTTAAATAACGGTAATGTGAATTTTGATGGCTATGAAAATACGAGCTACAATGGCCTTAGTGCGAACACCAGCGACAGTATGAGAGTAACAAACGGGGGAAGAGACTGCGGGCCACCAAGTAAAATTGAGGGAGCTCTAGTTTTCAAGTAAAATAATATTATATAATGTGGTATTGTAAAATACCCCTCTCGCTATTTTAGAAGTAATGAATTAGAAGAAGATGAGGAAGGCTTTCCGAGTGGAACCGAAATTCTTTTCAACTGCATGGCAAGTGTTGCTGGTGAGAGAAATACTTGGAAAATTGTATGTGAAGATGGTAACTGGATTGGACGCTCGTATAGCTGCGGTAAGTTTCTTTTTATTAACTCCTTGTACTGTAAAAACGTGTAGAAGACGTGATAAGCTTTCTAAGCTCATACTAAAATGGGTGATGCATTTTAAGGATTACAAATACAAAATACGAGTGAGATGCCTATGTACATTTCTGCAAAAGTGTTTTCACAACTTGGTAGGTTAGTAAGTTATCTATCGTTACACTTGGCCGCGGTACTGCCATATAATATTTTTCTATTCTTGCTTAAATTCGTGCTTAAGATTTTAAGGCGAAATTCCATTTGTTACACGCCACGCCGCGCTACGCTGTTACACGTTTGAAGAGTGCACACGTAGGATATTACATTTGAATTTCATTTAATACACGCCACGCAATGCTACGTTATTTCATGTTTTAATTAAAGTACGAGATTGTTTTCAGTTTCTGACAAGGATGAACGCTTAATGTGATTTCATTTCAAAAGAAAAATTTGTAGAAAGTGTAATGGCTACATATTTAGTATTAAGAAATAGAAAGCGGAAACATAGATATTGGGTTCATGATGTGAATAAAAAAGATGCTGGTTAGGTGAATTTCACCATCTTCTACAAGAGCTTCATATAATAATTAAGAAAGATATCACATGTATTTTTGCATGAGCAAAGAGCAGTTTGAAGGTTCTATAAAAAAAAGAGAATACTGTCTTCCGCATGTCAGTCCCCACTAGAGAATGATTACACGGTTAAAAATCCGAGAGTAAATTCTAATACTCTTCTGATATTAAGGCTTATATTCAATGCAAGTCGTATTTAGTTTTAATCATCGTAAAATATTAAAAGCACATTCAAGTATATGTTGTGTGGCAACACTTTTTGCCA
>QYTT01095137.1:2112-18262 GCA_006980735.1 Dasypogon diadema
TTATTTTCTAAATTGGAACACATTAAAAGTGAAATAGGAAAGGAACTTCTTACCGCAATTAAGGAAGAAATCAGTAAACGAAGAAACAACAACATAATATCTTTATATAAATTGTTACAAAATTCATCTTATGACGAAAAAGAACCCTTCTTTAAACTAGTTTCCAAAAATGAAATATATCAACTGGCTAAAGAATTGCTAAGCAGATTATTTTCTAATGGTGAACAATTGGATGCCGACGAAGATGTTGACTTAGAATTTCAAAACGGAAATAGAAATGAAGAATTATCTCTTCAAGAACAATTAAATTTGTCGATCTCAGAAAATATGAGGGAATTGAAACCTGGTATTAATGGTATTGCATTTACGAGTAAATTCAAAAATATCAAACAAGAATTTGACATGTTTCAAATAACGGGTACAAGGACACCAAATTTGGAATTATTAAGAGATGCTTTGTCTACTATAAAACCCACGTCTACACAAAACGAACGTAATTTTTCTATTGCCAACGATTTTGCTACGAAAAAGAGAAATCGATTATCAAATGCAACATTAGATGCGCTATGTTTTTTAAAAAATTATTTCAAATCACATTAAAGTTTGTTTTGTAATCTTTGTACTTATACTTACTATTTTCTCATTGCTGTTAATTTTTATGAACATTTATTTTGTGTTATTTTAATAAATAAAATGGTACTTTAATTTTTGTTTCATGAATGAGCGTTTGTTTTATGATATTTAATAAATAAAATGGGATTTTAATTTTTGTTTCATTAACTTTTTACAAATTCATAAAATTTCTCGAGAAATGAGAATTCTCGAGAAGTAAAATTGTTTTTCTCCTTTCTCGAGAAATAGAAACTACCGAGAAATATTAAACACTAGTGGGGACCTTAATTCCGAGAAGACGTCGTGGGTCGCCGTACTACTAGCATTTTGACGATTTCTTTTATGTGGTCAGTTTAAATTAACTGCCAAGTAATAAATTCAGATTGAAAGAAATTTATATGATGATAGCTGAATGGCACCCGTTCTCCTGCACTCAGAGGCTGACGTCTCCCACAATAAAAGGTAAACACTCCTTCCTCCCTGTTTCACTTGCTATCCATTCAGTCGTACCAATCGCTACTGGCTCCGTTATTTTGTTATTAATTTTGAGTGTGTTCAGAGCGGGCACTAAAAATGCGGCCTATAGCATAACTGATTCACTGCCAAAATTTTTACTCCTTTTTCTCAAATCAAACCAATTTCACTTAAAGCCATCCAACCCACCTAAGTCGAATTTCGTCCTTGAAATGAATCACGTAGTGCCGTTTTTACCGCCAAAAGATGTGTCGTTCAGCAGCATGTGTCCTAGACCCTTATGTTTTTATGTGTTAATAGTGGTTTTAGCAATACGTTTCCCACTCATATCTTTTACTAATGGACCAAGTTTGATGAACATGTCTTTCCGTCTTCGGTAATTGGAGATCCGCTTTATTATATTCTATATGATAGATAGAGTATATTAGTTTTGATTCAACGTTTGTAACGCATAGAACCAATAATTCTAAAGTAGAATGAATTACATACATGTAGGCGTTAAATCGCGTTAAATTTGTTATAATACATCATTGTTTATTATACATATATTTAATTAAATACATTTGTTACACCGAATAAACTATTCTTTTTCCTACATTTGGGGGCTCGTCAATTGTGATTTCGCGATCGTGATAAAATAAAAATGTCTAGCAATTTGACTGTTGAACAATTAAAAGCAGAACTTTCTCAAAGAGGATTTGATACCTCAGGTGTTAAAGCGATTTTAGTGGCAAGATTAGATGAAGCACTGTGCGTAGAAAATCCCGTTTTAAATAATGTAACGGCAGATGCGGTAAGAACAGCAGATGAGCCAAGTACATCGGGACTCATTACGGATCTTAGAATTAAAGACATCGAAAATCTCATACAACCCTTTAGTGGAGATCGTAACACAAACATTATTTCATGGCTTAAGGATTTTGAGGAAATAGCTTGTATAGTAAAGTGGAACGAAGTTGAAAAATTTATATTTCTGAAAAAAACAACTGGTAGGTACAGCTAAAACTTTTGTAAGAACAGTTACATGTAAAAGTTATTTAAATCTTGACATCTTGACATCTTGAAATCCGAGACTTTTCGAGAATATATTTACAAAATGAAAGAAATAGCGAGTTTAGCCGATGTAGATGAACTTTCTTTGGTACATTATATTATTAACGGTATTGCTGATCGGGAAGAGAACAAAGTGATACTGTATAACGCGACAAATTTAAGTGAACTGAAAGATAAATTAGATGTGTATGAACGCATTAAAAGTAAATTAAATCAAAACAGCTTTTCAAGGCAAAATATCAGTACAAAACCCCGCGATATCAATAAACGTCCTCATTGTTTTAACTGTGGCTCTGTTGAACACACCAGAAAATTCTGCAAAGAAGAAACTAAATGTTTCAAGTGTAACAGTAGTGGACACATATCAAAAAACTATTTAAACTCGGTTAACTCTAGACAGACAAACGTTATAATTCGGCAAAATATTAAAATGATTGATATATATGGTCAAAATTTCGAAGCGCTAGTAGACACCGGTAGTGATATTACCTTGCTTAGGGAAGACGCATTTAGGAAACTAGAAAACATTACTTTAACCAAACATACGATAAATTTACTAGTCTTGGGCTCCGGGAAATCTCAATCTATTGGATGTTTTGAGGCAAACTTAAGGGATGACAATATTACTATAAACACTCTAATTCATGTCGTACCATACGCCGCGATAAGACTACAATGCATCGTAGAGAATGACATTATTTCGAAGGCAAAAGTAGTATTCAGCAGAGGCCGTATTTATTTCTATGAATGTGATACACAAAAAGAGGATGAAGTAAGTATTATGAGTATTAAAGTAGAAGACAACAACGAATTGGATGTTCCTCCTAAATATAAACAAGAAATAAGCACCATAGTCGCCAGCTATAAACCCAGTCAAAAATTTGAGTGTCCCATAAAAATGAAAATTATTTTAAGTAACGAAGTACCAATTTATTCAAACCCGCGAAGATTACGCGAAGACCGAAAAGCAAGTGGTTAGAGATCAAATTGATGAGTGGCTCAAGGACGGGATCATCAGGCAATCTAACTCATCTTACACAAGTAACGTGGTGGTTACGAAGAAAAAGATGGATCACATCGGGTCTGCATTGATTATAGGAAACTAAATGCCGTAACACTAAAAGAGCACTTTCCCATGCCAATAATAGAGGATATTATAGACAAATTATCGGAAACAAGAATTTTCACTACGTTAGACTTAAAAAACGGGTACTTCCACGTGCCATTAGAGGAGGAAAGCATCAAGTATACAGCTTTTGTTACATCCAATGGAAATTTTGAATTTATGCGGGTTCCATTCGGTTTGATGAACGCGCCTGCTGTTTTCTGTCGATTTATTGATTTTGTTTTTCGTCAGTTGACTGGTAAGAATATAGTAAAGACCTACATGGATGACTTAATTATTGCTTCCGAGAATGAAGACGATAATATACGAAAATTAAAAGGAGTACTAGAAGTAGCGGAAAATTATGGACTCCACATAAAGTGGGCAAAATGTAGCTTTCTTAAGAGTAGAATTGATTTCCTAGGACATATTATTCAAAATGGAACAATCAGTCCGTCAGAAAATAAGATAAAGGCAGTCAAAGGTTTTCCCGAACCAAAGAACATTACTGATCTTCGATCATTTCTGGGGCTGACGGGCTTCTTCAGGAAGTTTATTTCTGGTTACCCACTGCTTGCAAGACCATTAACCGCTTTGCTTCAAAAAGGTAGTACATTTAAAATACACGGCGAAGAAATAACAGCTATAGAGAAGCTTAAAAATGCTATAACAACAAAGCCGGTTTTACATATATTTCGTCCAGGAGCTCAAACAGAGTTACACACCGACGCGAGTAAGCTCGGATGTGCTACTGTGCTAATGCAGGTTGCGAATGATGGAAAGCTTCACCCAGTCTTTTTCTATAGCAGAAAGAATTCGGCATCTGAAGAAAATATAACAGCTACACACTGGAAGTAATAGCAATGTACTTATCTCTAAAAAAAGTTCCGAATTTATTTGCTGGGAAACAGGTTTAAGATAGTGACAGATTGTATTGCATTTCGCCAGACTATTGACAAGAAGGACTTGCCGACGATTGTATCTAGATGGATTCTATATATGCAAGACTTCCAGTTTGAAGTAGAGCACGGAAAAGGTAACAGAATGCTTCACGTCAATTCCTTAAGTCGAAATCCAATCTTGTACACCATTCAGAATGAAGTTTTGATCCGCTTGAGAAAGGCGCAAGAGGCAGATGAATTCATCAAGACTGTTAAGGAAACCCTAATAGAGAAGGAGTATGGCAACTTCTTCGTCGAAAGAAATTTACTTTTTAAATACATTGAGGGAAAAAAACTTCTAGTGGTTCCTAAAAACATGGAAAGAGAAATAATCAGGATGAAACACGAAGAAGGCCATTTTGCAGCTCTTAAAACGACACATCTGATAAATCAAAAATTCTACATTCCAAAGTTGTCCAGTAAGGTTCAATATTGCATTAAAAACTGTGTTAAATGCATCCTAGCTAGCAAAAAAACTGGAAAGCAAGAAGGATTTTTATGTCCACTGGACAAAGGAGATAAACCGCTCGAAACACTTCATCTTGATCACATTGGTCCAATGGACCAGACAGCAAAACTATACAAATATATCGTGACAGTTACGGATGGTTTCTCTAAATATGTATGGATATACCCAACCCAAACTCTAACGGCTGATGAAGTTGTAAGAAAGCTTCAAGAACAACAACAGCACTTCGGAAATCCGAAAAGGATAATTGGCGACAGGGGATCAGCTTTTACGTCGAAAACATTTGGCGAATTTTGTGCAAGGGAAGGAATTGAACATGTCCTGATAACGACGGGGGTCCCACGAGGCAATGGCCAAACAGAAAGGATGAATCGGGTAATAATAGAAGTCCTGCAAAAACTTTCAGTCGGGTCACCTACGAAGTGGTACAAATTTGTACCTCAAGTACAAGTAGCGATAAACAGTTCGTTTCAACGTTCCATTCAAAGGACACCCTTCGAGGTACTCTTCGGCATTAAAATGAGAAAAAAAGAGGATCTAGACGTTTCAAATGCAATTAGGGAGGCTTTATTAAATGACCATGACGAAGAAAGGAATCAAATTCGCTTGGACGCCCGAAAACAAATAGAAAGAATACGTCAAGAAAATTGTGCCACTTTTAATAAATTTAGAAAGAAAGCAAGAGATTATTCAGAAGCGACCTCGTCGCAATAAGAAAAACCCAATTCAACGTCGGTAATAAACTTTCTTCTGAATTTTTAGGTCCATACGAAGTGGTCAGTCAAGGTCGCAACGGTAGATATACGGTGAGAAAAATGCTTGGTGTAGAGGGACCTGAGAAGACGACAACCAGTTCCGAAATGATGAAGTCATGGCGCTCTGCGAGTTCATCCGATGACGATATTCCGTTCGGGGCGAACGAAAACTAGGATGGCCGAATGTAGGCGTCTATTACGTAAAATCTCTCTAGGTCTATCAACTGTATTTCCAAATTTGCAAAACTACATTCTATTGTTATCACAGTACAGTTGCTTTCTAAATTTTATCAGACAGTCGTTATACTATTAGCAGTCAGCAGTATCAGTTCAGTTGTTTGGGTCAATCAGAAGTTAAAAGTCGTTGTTGTTAAAGTCGAGGAAAATTTTTAAATCGCGTTAAATTTGTTATAATACATCATTGTTTATTATACAAATATATTTAATTAAATACATTTGTTACACCGAATAAACTATTCTTTTTCCTACATACATCTGCTCAGAATGTGAAAACAAATTGATTTAAGCATATCCGTCTGTCCGTCCGTCCTTCCGTTCGATTGTATACACGATAACTCGCGAACGAATTAATCTAGAAGGCTGAAATTTGGTATATGTTACTTTCAGAAAATTTCTTTGGTATAACCAACGAACATTAATAACAAGAAGGCCGACTCTGCCAAAAGAAAGAGACTACGACCCAAGAATAAGATGACTGTATACATGAAAGCAAAAAAACAAACAACAAAACAATTCCAAGAGAGATACGAATTACTTTAATATAAATCTTACATACATCTGAAAGAGAGGGATAATCACTTTTTCTTAAAGGGGAAGTGAATTTGTTTTTTTACTTTCAGAAGAGGCATGCTTTCCACAGACCGGCTAAGGTGTGTAGGTTTTAACCCGCTTTGATATAGTAAAAGCCTGTAAAATTTTCCACAGCGCGGCAAGTTTGTGTTTGTGCACCACGTGGTTGTACAAATTGTAAACAAATATTTGCTCTAAAAATCGTTCTTTCTAATGCAATTTCAAGAAAAACCCTGGCCCATTGATTTAGAATGGAAGAAAGAAAAATAGCAATCTGGAAATCCAAGAGATTTTATAGTCTTTCTGAGAATTACTACTTTTTGTCGAATGAAATTGAGGAATATTGTCAGAAGAATTTTAACCAGCTAAGTGAGTCAATTTTATTTTGCTGGGTTGTCTCAATTTTTGTTATGAAAACATCTTCCCCTCATTTCAAGAGGTAGAGTTTCCCACGAATTGTGATCTTTTGGCTACCTACTTTGTCTCTGTCAATCTAATTATTGATGAAGAGAGATGAATAAAGCGGACATAATGGATTTCTTTGAAACTTTTAGTTCGGATCTTTTATCCCTTTTCATCTTTCATTATATATTTAGGTAGAACTCGTGTCGTCATATTTCTTAATAGATAGGCAAATTGTGATTTTCTTGCTTTTTCCTTCTTATTTAGATAAATTAACAAACACAAAGACAAATATTCAAGGTCAATGAAAATTTTTCATTGCAATGTTCCAAGTCGGTCTTCTTGTTATTTATGTTCGTTGGTATAACTCTCAAATTTAGTAAGGAACAGTTTTATGAGGCGCTTAACCAATAAAATCAAAACAGCTCATATTTCCCCATTCCGTAGTCGGGCCATATTGGATTTTTGGATTATTGGGCATAATTCGAAGGGGAAGCAACGTATTACTTTGAAATTTTGTACGGATGTGCGTTATGAGACTCCAAGTCAGAAAAACAAATATAGCCCATGTTCCTCCACTTTTTGGGTTGGTCGCCATATTGAATTTCCGGATTATTGGACATAATTCGTAAAGGAAGCAACCTGTCACTCTAAAATTTTGTGCAGAAGAGTTTTATGAGCTGATCTGTATTTATATCATATAGGTTGTAAAGTAATCAGCCTAAGGCTGATTATATATTTTATGTTTTTATTTAACTTTGCTAATATTTCTCTTGCACTTCTCACTAAGATCTTCCTAGTTTCATCCTTATTTCATACACCGATATGCCCGAATTTCTGCCGTTGTTGTTTTTCCCCTCTACTGCGCCATTAATTCTCTTCTTTAGACATTTAACCAAATAATTTTAACTCTTTATTTACCATAATCCTCCCAGGAGGACATGACAAAAAAAGTAACAGAAACCAAGATATAACGAAATCTATAACAATTTTCTTCGCTGTACTTTAGTCGAATGCACTTATTAATAGAACTGGGAAAAAAAGTAATTTTATAAAATTTTTTCAATGAAATCAAATCCAGTTCTGAGGACAGAATTGTTTCTTTTGCGAGGAATCAGTTGGAGTAGTAACTACTGTTTTGCGTGTTTCAGAAGCTTTTAAGTTTTATTACGTGAGAAAACAATTTTTTCCAATTTCCTCGCCCCCTAGTTTTGTAAAGCGGCTTCCCTCAATTGTAATGTGGAAAGTCATAAATCACCATATGTCAAAATGCATTGTTCCATTGAGTATTTGTTTGAAATGTGTGAAAGGTATACTCTACTTGGGTGTGAAAAACTGTAGGAAGTAATTTTCATTTTCGCCTTGATCTCAATTTTCCATCGTTGGAAAAGCACTCTGCAAACAGGTGTCTGCAGTGCGACTAACCTACATACAGTGCTCAAGAAAAATCGAACTAATGGTGTTCTGCAGTTCATTGTAATCTCGTTATGTATTTATAAGATTTGTGAAACTTAGTTTCTTCAAAGTGCGATTTATAACGATGTGGAGCTATATTCTATTTGCGGAACACAGTTCTCTTACTCATTTTTCAAGATTAATTAATCGCAACCCAGTAAATAAATAGCATCGGATATTAATTAAAGAAAAAGGTTTAGAATTTTAGTTTTAGGAAATACATATATGAAATTTCGTAGGTGTTCTTCTTAAAGCATTTCTCCATGGTCTTTTTTATAATGTTCTGTGAAACTTTTATTAGATACAGAAATTGTTTACCTAGTGTCTGGAACGAGTGTAAATTCAAGCAACGATCGAATTAATTATTTTTAATTTATAGCTGCAATTGAGTTGTGGGTGCCACACTGAGACGCAACACAACGAAATGTGATTGAAATATGGTTGAAACAGCCAAAGGTAGCACAGATTTAAATTAAACGTTGTAAGACCTATGATCCAGGGGTGTTAGGCCCTACATTCAAATAAGTTTTAGGTAAAAAAAGAAGATTGAGAAGACGGGATTTTCGATCCAAAATAAATTCATTTGTCTATATTGCCCATTTCTTCTACATTTCCAATTTCCTAGCTCCTTTCTGTTACCCTGTTCGGCCGACTATCGTACACCAAAACTAAATAGCTAAATTGGTATAAAACTAGATGTTAGTACCGCCTCAGATTGAAATTATCAAAATACAATATTTTTAGGGTTAGTAAATGAAATTTAAGACTTAGCTTTCCTTATTTTTCTGTAGACTCCCGTACTTCGCCTCTTTTGCTAAATCCTTCGTCCCGATCCAATTTTTCCTTCTTCACTGTGCACAGACTAGATTTCCACCAACTATTTTCCACTAATAAGGTTCTAGAATTCTCAATTTCTTCTTTCACGACTTCCTACTCGGGAACCAAAAACGAGAAGACCGCCCTGTCCTCGATCATCTTCTGTCCTCCCCCTTTACGATATTCTCCCGGCGGAAGTTGCTCTGATTTTTCATTAAACGTAAGGGCATGTTTATACTGCGATGGTTTAGGTTTCTGGGATTCACTTTATTTGTTGGATTGTCACTTGCTGAGTCGACTTGGGTTAATTTTAATTAATAAACAATATTTATTTATTATTTCATCATAATCTGTAGGTTTTTTATTTTTATTTATTTTATTCTATTTATTTATTTATTTTTTTGTTAGTTATGTACTTCTTAAATATTTTTGGTATTTGAAGAAATTTGCAATATTTTATTAATAATTCCAATAACTCCATTTTTGTTTATTTATATCATGTATATGTATATCACTTCATTTATACCATGCTTCCCATGGTATTCAGGCTGGTTAGCACTTTACAACGTGTCAGACAGCACGCAATTTGGTTGAAACGTACATGTGACGTGTTGCATGAAGTTGCGTACACATTTCATGTTGTTTAGCAGGCGGTTTGAATTTTGGGACATATATAATTTTCTAGAAAAATAATGAAAGAAGCTATAATTGGTTTAGACCAATTACGTTACGCCCTAGACGTAGGGAAGAAAAGAAAATAATGCGTTTGTAGTTTATTGTCCGCGGCTACTTATTCTTACATATTCGCAAGTGAGCTCCGAATCTGCAGGCATTCCTACTATCCGCAACCTATCGACACACCCTTTTGCTGTAATTTGCCATTTCGTGAAAATTCCGTTGATCTGTAGTAAACCCTGTCCACCATATTCGACCCACCATTTTGAATCTGCAAAATTTGACTCCAGATTCGAAACAAGCGACCTCCAAAAACCCATATGGACTTATTTGTATGATGATCGAGAAATTCTTGCAAAAGTTAATATTTGATCTGCCATGTTGAATTCTTAAGCGTAATCATCAGCCACGAAAACCTATGTATCCGTCATTTTGACAACATTCCATTGACGTTTAGAAAATCTTGTCCACCATATTGGATTCGCCATTTTTACTTTAAGGAATCCGACTCTGGATCCAATCAGCGACCTCGAAAACCTATAATATGCATACTTTTATGACGATCACAAAAGCTTTTGAAGAAATTTACATTTCTAGCTTTAGAAAATAAAACTTTCATGTGACAGCTCTTTGAAGGAGTTAACCGATTTGGTTCATTTTCTGCCAGGATATTTAGATTTTACTAAAGTACTTGCGTGCCGAATTTTATCCATTTACTTCGAAGCGTTCTTGTTGTAGAGGGGAAATACCTATTTTTTATATGACATAGCTTAGAGGTTTCTTGAGATAACTCGCGGACATTCAGACGAGCAGACAAACGGAAATCTATTAAACGATTTCTTTTCTTATTTCTGTGCATCATGAATATTTTGATGTGTTACAAACGTTTGCTCAAAGATATAATACCCTACATTTAGGGTAAACAAATAAATAAAACAAAACTTATCTAATTGAAAAAACCGGCCAAGTGCACGAAGAGTTCCGTACCATTATCTATAAAAACGGCAAAAAAATCACGTTTGTTGTATGGGAGCCCCCTTAAATATTTATTTTATTCTGTTTTTTAGTATTTGTTGTTATAACGGCAACAGAAATACATGATCTGTGAACTGTCTGACTATCACGGTTCATGAGATACAGCCTGGTGACAGACGGACGGACGGACGGACGGACAGCGGAGCCTTAGTAATAGGGTCTCGTTTTTCACCTTTTGGGTACGGAACCCTAAAAAGTCTTTATTGCTTACCTCTACTAGAATTTTAGTATCAATTTAGATCGCCGTCATTTCTAATAACTTCAAGACTTCATTGACTGCGTAAGTTGGATGAATGTTTTAAGGAGTGTTTCATCCTAGAAATTCTTTACAGCTTCTTTGGATAATATTGTCCCGAAAATTTTACCGTAGCTATAAACAATACAGCAATACAAAGTCTGTATTGTTCACCGATACACTATACTTTTCGGGACGGAATTCTCCAAAGGTTTTCTACTGGCTTCAAATCCGAAGATCGTGATGACCAATCCAACAATTCGATTCCTTTGTTCGTGAACCAGGCTTTAATATCCTTCGCGGGAAAAATTTTAATGAAAAGGGAAATTCGAAAATCACGGAGAGGCAGAAATTGATGATGTACCGAATGGCCGCCGAATGGAAAGAAGATGGAAGAGAAAATATGAAAAGGGATTTCATTTAGATGAAATAGGCTATTTGTAAAGTTCACTGGCAGTACTATCGAAAAAATAAGGAGATGACATTCAGTAGCAATTTCGATGGTGGTACGCTAATAGTATGGGCAGCATTCAGCGCGTATGGCAAGACCCCTTATGTTAGATTGCGACAAAAATGAAGGCCAAAAATTACACAGATCTTTTGAATTCTGATGTGAATCTGTCAGGATGATAATGCGGGAGTTCACATCGCAAAACTATTGCATCCAACTATTAACTGTATCATCCATAGTAGGAAAGTTTTTTGGGAATTTTGTAACAAATTCGCGACGAAAAATTAATTAACCAAATAGTTGAAATGGAGCGGACTTAAATTAATTTCGCTCGCCATATAAATATATTTATACCCTATATGATACATAGAGTATATTAGTTTTGATTCAACGTTTATAACGCATAGAACCAATAATGCTAGAGCAGAATGAATTATATACATATGCTCAGAATGTGAAATCAAATCGATTGAAACATGTCCGTCTGTCCGTCCGCCCCTCCGTCCGTCCGTGTGTGTACACGACAACGAATTCAGCTATAAGGCTGAAATTTGGTATATATTACTTTCAGAAAATTTGTAGGTCTAAGTTCGAAAATTGGCTGCATCCCCCACTCTTTCAAAAGGCCGCCATATTGAATTTTTGGATTATTGGGTATCGGAAAAACGTATAGCTCTCAAATTTAGTAAGGGGCAGTTTTATGAGGCTGATTATATGTTATATGTTTTTTTTATTACTTTTCTTTCCTTTTTGACATATAGGATTCTTTACACATCCAGTTGTTTGAGATATTTTCCATTTCATAAAGCGCAATGTTTTAAAATTTAGATAAAATGCTGGACTTAAAATTTATGCCTTTGCTTTCAGTTTTGACTGTTTTGATTAAATACAATGGTAATTACACGTTATTGCTGCCCTACATGATTTCTTTCACTGGCAGTACTAAAAATATGTTTGAATCAAATTTCATGTAGTGTGCCAGCAATGTGTTGCAAATCACATGTGATATGCATATGAAACACAATAAGTTTCAATTGGATTTCAGTTGCGTTTCACCTGAGTGTGGCATCCGTCTAAGTTGTAGATATAAACTTCAGTGCATTCATACTGGCACCATAAAACTGCCCATGTATTTTGAATCAATTTGTATAGTAAACCAATTAGACAGTGCACAAATTAATCTAGGCTCCATGTGACGATTCTCAAAATCATTAAAAAAAACGGTTAAGCTAATCTATAAAATATATGAAATCAAATCAGTAGCATTAATTAAATAACTCAGGTAACTAAGATTCAACGGCTTCCGAAATTTTTCTGAATAAAGACTAATTAAAAAAACAATATAAAAGAAAGATCTATTCTAATAGGCATTAATGTCATTTGGACCGACGCTAAAGCATTTCTCAAAGTGATTTATTCTTTTCGCATTGGAACCATAACCATCCAGAGCAATTTGCTTCAGCCCATGGTGTCTACACGGTTACTCTGAATTCAGGTTTTAGGGAACTATAAAAACTAATTAAAAGATAAATGTTTAGGTAGCAAGTGTGGCGCATTATCGGACCATTAATTAATGGCCGTCGGTATTAAGGTAAAAGAAACTGACATGGAAGCGGAATTTGTTTTCCCTCTGATATTTGTGGTGTTCAAATCTTTATCAATTTTTTGTTTGTGGTGATTCATTTCCGGGCCTCGAGATATAATGGCTATAACTTTAATGGAATTAAAAATCAACTGACATTCGAATATTTGTAACAAATTAGGAATGTTATTTATCGTAGTCACTTTATTTTTGGGTAGTTTCACGAAAAGTGAACAAATTTTCGTGTAATTTCTGAATCAACCATCACAAATTTTAACAATATTTTTTATGGTGATAGCGCTCTTTAAGTGGAGAACTATATCCATTTAAACTTTCTACAAAACCATTGGTAGCCATAATTTTATTTCGGTATATCATAGAGGTCTCATTTGAAACGTAAAAGATCATAGTCCGATATCCTTAAAAATCCTGAAAAACTTATCTTCGATTTTTTATTTTCATCATTGTTTCAAAGCAATTATTATCCTTTACGATTACTTAAAGCTCGAAATTGGGCCGACGCACATTGCCACATCGTGGGTTGACAAAATATGTAGAAATGATAAATTTAATGAAAACGAAGGAAAAGGAAAAAAAGATGAAAAAAACTTCATGCACAAAATGTATCTGACATACTATACTTTTTGTTAATCTTCATCTAATATTTCTGAGCACTTGTCATCACTACTATCATTATCTACATCGCAGTTATCATTATGGCTGCCATCATGCTTATCGCTATGACTTGACCGCTTACTGGGTGTACTGTAGGAAGTAATACTAGTTCCACAACATTTTTCTCTACTACATTTGCGCAAATGATGCTCTCTAAATTTTTAAAAATCCTTAGCCTATATTATACTATGCGATGCGAACGATTATTCGCTGCGAAGGTAATTTACGAAGCGAAAGTAATTTGGAATTATGGAATACGATGCATTCCTCATCGCATCATGTAACTTGTACTGCCATTGTTTTAGTTTACAGCATTCCTTGTCAATTTTCTGTCAACTGTCAAAGTTCTGTTCAATAAAAAGTATTTTTGTCAGCATTGTTTTTGAAAATAATGGATAGTGTAGCAATATTTTTTGAAGAAATACTTAATAGAAGTTCTGCTATAGAGAGGCGGATAATAAGAGATAATTCTAATCCTTTGGAAATGTCGGATAATAGGTATAATTTTTTATAGGAAAATTCATTGCCACATTTGCACTTTTAGATTTATTAAGCTATTTAGAATCTCCAAAGATGCGTTCTCTTATTTATTGGGAGAAATAACATTAGGCAAAAGGACAAATATGAGATCAAACTCCATACCCGATATTTTAAAGTTTGCTGGTGTATTACGTATTTTTGCTGAAGGCGGGTACCAACGCGGAACTGTGCATATCACAACCATCCATGTCTATAATATTTAAAGAAATTTTAAGCATATTCGAGGATAGTATCTGTTCTAAATGGATTCGGGTTTCAAACCAAGAAGAAATGAAAATGATTAAAAGAGCATTTTACATAAAAACAGGCTTTCCCGGTGTTGTTGGATGTGTGGTAGGGACCCACATATCAATAATAGCACCAAGGAAAATGAGCACCTGTTTGTTAATAGAAAATGCAGACACACCATAAATGCAATGTTGGTAAATATTACTTTTCATATGAGTAAAACTTCCCCTATTTAAATAAGTAATATTGACTTTCTAGATATGTCACAGTAGGACATAGACGCAAGATATGGGGGCTCCGCTCACGATTCGCACGTTTGGAACCTAAGCGATGTTAAAAGTAGTTTAAATCAGAGTAGCCTTGCGAAAAATACATGTTTGCTTGGTATGAACAACTTTACTTTTTATTTATAAAACAAATGGCCATTCTTGTCTTTTAGGGGACTCTAGATATCCCCTCGAACCTTGGCTGATAACACCCTTTAGAGTACCAAGCAGGCAGGAAGAGGTGCGTTTTAATACATTGCACTCAAGAACTAGAAGCATAATAGAGAGAACTATCGGGGTATTAAAGTCTGGTTTTAGAAGTTTGCTTGGAGCTCGTCAACTTCATTATTGCCCCCAAAAAGCAACGCAAATTGTGAGCACATGTGCTGCTTTACACAATATTTGCGTACATAAATCAACCTGCTAAAAACCTATGGCGTAATTTGCGGAATGTAGGCGTGTATGGCCGAGAGGAATCTAAATGTTCTCTGGATTTGAACGAACTGAACTCTGCATTCGTTCAGAATCAGGATCAATTGCCTTCCGATCCTCCAGTCCAAATGGAGCTTGCACAGATTACTTCCATCCTGTCATCTAATCCAACGGGATTTGGCTTTAGATGTGTTGATTATGTGGAGGTTTTAAAGGCGTTTTCTTCTGTTAAATCTGATGCAATGGGTCCTGATGACATATCTCCGAGATTTCTAAAATTGATCTTACCTTTTATAGTTAAACCCTTTACACATATAATTAATACGTGTTTGACAATGTCAACTTACCCTCGTGCCTGGAAAATGGCTAATGTTGTCCCTGTGCCGAAGACTTCAACACCAACTTCCCCAAGCGATTACCGACCTATCAGTTTACTATGCTTCCTGGCAAAAATATTTGAAAAGTTAGTCTACTGGCAAATTCAAGTCTGGCTTTCGCTCTGGTCATAGTTGTGAGACTGCTATCCTGAAGCTGACAACGGATATCCGCTCCTCACTTGACAACGAAAGAGTTAGTGTTCTCAACTTGCTTGATTTCTCCAAGGCTTTCGATAGCCTTGGATGGTATCTGCTCAACTCCTCTATTTCTTACCAGAGGCGTTCCCCAAGGATCTGTTCTTGGTCCTTTGTTGTTTAGTCTTTACAGTAATGACTTACCAGATGTAATTCACGACGTCAATATCCACCTATATGCGGATGATGTTCAGATTTATCTGAGTCGACCGATCGGCCTATTTGAAGACTGTGTCGAGCGTATTAATTATGATTTGAATCGCATCTATCATTGGTCTTTGGAAAACAATCTTAAACTGAATCCTAAAAAATCACAATGCACAGCTTTTGCCTCGGGAGCATTGGATCCCTCGACACTGCCGCCCGTCTGCTTGAACGGCATTGTAATCCCATTTGTAAATAAACTTTGTAATTTGGGTATCATTTTAAATAGCAATCTGAAATGCTGTGATCATGTAAAACACTGTCTTTCGAGAATTTATGCTACTCTACGACTTTTATGGTTGTCAGCTAGCATTCTATCTCCAAGCTTACGGTCTAACCTAGTAAAATCTCTGATATTACCAT
>QYTT01095140.1:14138-25856 GCA_006980735.1 Dasypogon diadema
AAAAGCTAAGTCTCAACACTGAAAAAAATTATGAGCTCAGGGCTTTCAATTTTGTGTGCGTTTTCGGGACAGCAACAGCAAAGTGATCCTTGGAATCATAGAGAATACCCTTGGAATCATAGAGAATACTTAACAGCTATGTATTGTTTTACTAAAAGCAATTATTGTAAGCCCAAAAATAACATTTTATATCACCAAAGGTCACAATTATCGGGTCATAGCCCGTGAGCATACTACACATAGCTTTTTCTTTCAGTGAAAAACAACCAAATTTTATTTATTTTATTTATTTATTTATGTTTATTCCTTTATATTTGTGGAAAAAACAAATATAGTCAGATAACATTACAACCAGACTGATTGGATGAAATATAATGAAAAATAAAGAAAGCTTTTTGAACAGAGAAAAAAAAACATTTAACAACTCAAGCTAATTCCTCACTTCAAGACATATTTTTGGAATGGCCTGTAATAAATGATTAGTAAGAAATTTTCTGAAAAGTAATTATAATTTAGCAAATATAATTATTTTTCTTTACAGATTTGTAATGACTTCTTCTGGACTTATGGAGAAGAAAAATCGACGAAATTGTTGAATGGGCCTCTTTCTTTAATTATGGAGCATTTAAAGAGTAATCACTTTTAATAAGAGCGCAAGAAAGATGTATTGTTTTGTTCACCATTTTTCTTTTATAACTGGGGATCTAATTCCTTCTAAGAATGATGTTTGGATGTTTTCCTTTGAAACGCTAAGACTGACATTATTTTATTAGCGTAATTTGATGAAAATTCAATAAGTTTATTAAAAGATTTAGTAAAAGAAGAAGAGATTGTAATATTTTAACCTTACAAATGTTGCAAGTTAACCACAATTTGGCATCAAATTATTACTGTGCAACATTCCAGTGGCTCTGCTAGTAGAATTCCTGTTAGCAGAATTGCCTCAACCACTGGTATACAGATAAATCGCCATGTCCTGTACAGCGTTCGAACCCACGCCAACAGGAGAGGAAATCTGCAAGCGTGCGCCTCAGTCCGCTTGTCCACCGGTGTGGGTGAAATATTTCTCAGAAACCATTGTTTTTATTACCGGAAACTTTTCAATTTCTATTGTAATGGTTGTTTCTTTTTCTCTTGATAAAAAATAAATGAAATTTGTAAAATATAAAAATGTGCTTTTATGTCATTTAAACATAAAAGAAAATATATATATACATATAATTCGGGAAGGCAATACACAATTATAATTGCCAATTATTAACTATTTGAAACAACCAGCAAAGTCATTCAAAAAATTCAACTATTTTATTGTCAATACCCATTTATTTCTCATTTAACTATTCATTTTTTTTTGTAAATTTTTAACTATTTTATTTTACACTATTTTTATATTAAGCTGAATTACAACCAAGAAATAGTTAGGAAATTGTTAAAAAAATAACTATATTTTCCTTTGGTTGCAGCAAAGGTATGAATCCTATTGTTATATAAGCTTTTTTTAAAGCTTTTTTTATCGAAAATAATCTCCCTGAACAGATTTAAAATAATGAAAGAATTCATAGGCTGCA
Organism: Dasypogon diadema; assembly: GCA_006980735.1. Taxonomy (NCBI): domain Eukaryota; kingdom Metazoa; phylum Arthropoda; class Insecta; order Diptera; family Asilidae; genus Dasypogon; species Dasypogon diadema. Next base: position 15,707 of record QYTT01095140.1, read on the forward strand.
ATCATGAACCTCATAAAATGCATGAAGTTGCAAAGACGCATTTATCGCCAGAAAATACCTAGATCAATATTTTCCGAAGTGCTGTCCTATATCTGCTAAATGTGCCAAGATAATTCCAACTTACAGCTACCTATCTGCCTACATTTTCAGTAACAAACAAAAAAAATGCCTGAATCATCAATCCTCCTTTCAGTGTTGAAATATTGATTTAACTTTATTTACTAGAAATCATTATTAAAGCTACTCCATCACAAATTTCATCTCTTCAATTTTTGTTATAGTTAAAAAAAAAAAAACAACAACATTTATTGCATTAGCGGAGGAGGTGAAATAGAGATGTTTCCATTTTTAATTACACACTATTAGCCCAGTTTGCATACCTCATTTGTTTTGAATAATTAAATGGTATGAGTCTCCACTGCTCTGACCTATGGTCAGGTTAAAGATATGTTGGCATAAATGAATCCGAAGTTGGCGCATATTTTCGAAATCTTGAAACTTAAGGCTTCTACAGGTGAAGACAAAGAGATCCATCGAGACTTTGAAATTAACCGCGGAAGACTGGCGAAAGATTCAGGCAAACTGAGTGGGTAGTGCCCAAGAATGCAATCTGCCGGGGGACATCCGGGACTAGGGCGAACTCTACAACGTTTGGTTGCCACGTGCATGGAATCGGGTAAAATGATACATAACCAACTGTATTAGTTGCGTGTATTATAAACAACGGGAAGTCAAGCCAGAATGCGAGCTATACAGCATTTAAAAAGCGCCTATACCGTTCAATACCATCCATTTAGGGTCTTTTATTAAAAGTAACAAGGCTTATACCCACAATTTAGGATTGATTGATGGTTTTTCAAAAGATATCATCCTACAATCAGTTAAAAATAAAAACGGTCCCAGTTCTGCGAGTATTCGATAACAAGTCACTTCACTTTGGAGTACCTTGGCGCATTATCACCGATCGTGGTACGGCCTTTACCTCAAAGGAATTCAAACGTAATACGAGAAGAACTGTATTCAACACATTCTTACTGCAGCACAGACACCACGTGCGAATAGACAAATAGAGCTTTGTAATAGAACCGTTCTTAACTCCTTATCCTTTATGACTGACGTTTCAAGGAGTTGGTACGGACTACTTCGGAACATACTATGGGCTTTCAACTCAAGCAAAAGCAATACTACAAAACTGTCCCCTAAAGAGGTACTCCCCGAAATCTTACCTAAAGTTCTATTAGCGCTTCACGACTGTAATTTGGACACGTTGAAGGTCGATTTAACCGAAATAAGAAAACAAACTGAAGAAATCACAATAAATTCACAACAAGTTCAGAAACACCACTTCGATAAAAAAAAACAGAATCCACCACGAAAATACAAAGAAGAAGATTTAATGCTAATCCTACGTCCATCTATATATATCTATAGCGGTGAATCTAGAAAATTGGATCCCAAGTATAAAGGACCGTATACATCATATCGAAAGTCCAAAATAATGACTGATATGTCATCTTGGTGCTCCTCGAACACAGCATGAAACCTTGGTGCGTCACTCTAGATGAAGACCTGACCGATGACGAAGAGCTTATGAGCGGAGATGACGACAGGATCGAGGACGATGCCTTAATTCAGGACAACCGAGATGTACGCTATAATAACCTATACATCAGGCAACCCTAGAACAAATACCCATAAAAGGAAGCAATCGGGTAGCATTCCAGCACAACCAACTTCACTCGATTCAATTGACGCCTCACCACGCGCGAGTTTTCCCGCGTCTTATTTGGGTTTTAGAATTCCAAAGCTTATGCATGCTTTACATATTTAAATGCAAAATAATTACTTATAAGAGAGAGGAGAGAATTCAATAATGTGAAATTATATTTTCGGCATTTATCCACTTGGATTTGATTTGACTTTATTCAAATGGAGGGACCGTATGCATCTCCGATTCGGAGTTTCAATTACTCCGAATTTTTTATTGTGCAGTGATATTACTCCATTTAAAAGGCGATATACACATGTCACAAAATGAGAGTGTTCAAGACGAAAGTGATCAAAAAGAGCTTGAAATAACTTAACATTAGAACTACCGAGCCCGCCATTTTGACGGATAGTCCCTCTTTTAGTTGCATCATTCAGTGTATTTTTCTATCTCAGTTGTAAACAGCTCAGTAGTTCTAGTATTATGGAATTTTATAAAATTTCAGAACAATATAATGATTTCTATTTCAATTCAACTTTGTATAGTAAAATTACGTTTTTTGCTGGTGTGTATTCATAAAAAAAAGTTATCGAGTTGAAAGGGTGATGGTAAAAAAATGCTCTCCCAAAAAAAGACATAAAAAACATTTTCATAAACATAATAATTGCCTTATTCATTCAATTCTCTTTACTCAAATGAAAATAAATATTGATAGGAAACTACTTCAGTAGTTTTAATAGGAAATCGTTACCAATTTTAAATAAAAGGAAAGAACTATAATAAAATGTAATTTATATGCGTCCTATATTAAAATTAACTCTTTAGAATACCAAATTCTATCACCGTCGTTAATTGTTGCAGACCAGACGGAATAATATTAATAGTATAAAATGAAAACAAGAAAACCAAGAATTTGGGATCAATTAACAATTTATAAGGTTTATGTTTATATAGTTGTTAAATTTCCCATCATATACATGACACATGAATATTCATGAAACTAAACGTACAGTTTTATAATAGAAAACTTTAAATCGTAAAATTTAATGACGATCCAATTTACAAAATAAACAATCCTAGAAATTAACATATATGCAAATTAGGATATCGAAAGAATGTCTAAAATGCAAAATATTTTGGTGAAAAGTAATTAAATAAATAAATAGCCTTAAATAATCATTAAATTAAAATAAATGTCAACGTAATTGATAATATCAAACACGTTTTGATAACATTCTTAAGAAAAGTAATTAATAATAAGAAAAATAAGGAAAAGAAAATTAATTTTCTACATTGACTGTAAAAATCTAAAAAAGACACACCATAATATGGGCATAAATAGAAAACGGCATCCATCTATTCGCAAGAATGGAAAAACAAATTAAGTTGTAACAAAACTTGTTAACCATTAAATGCATATCATACACAAGGAATTTTACTTGCCAATATTAACATCGCCCAGATGATTAAAACGTTAAAACGATTAAATTGAGAAGCGAATCGCAAATCAAAACGTTTTGCTATACGCTATACGAGAAGGTAACACAATTGTTTTGTTGCAATGCTGAAGTTACCGTGTAATTGATTTCTCATGACTGCATACATCACGTTTGCATAATATGAAATTCGTTTAATTTTTATGGCTAAATATTTCACATTAAACTGCTATTTTTAATTCATCTCTGGTGTACTGTTTATGTTTATTTTTAATTTATATCTCCCGTAATTGACACTTTAACAGCGCTGGAATGAATTATTACATTATACACTTTTCATACATGTGTTTACAATTTTACACAAAATATTTTCTATTCTTCTCTTATTCACCACACTCTATCTGCTCACACTGTTTAGAAATGTTGCAACCGTTCAGTGTTTTAATCGTAGTATTCAATCAAAAGCAATATTAACAAATCATTTACCAATCGAACTGATTTCTTTTACGATAATTACACAATAATAATGAAAACAATCCTAAAGTACTCGATTTAGTATATGCCGCTCATGCTGTTCAAGCAACTTATACGACGGTACTAAAAATCCATTGTGGAAAAAGAGATTTCGTGAAATAAAACACATCACGTCACATACGGCCAGTACAGGCCATATACCAGATATATCTACCTATAACAACCAGGCCAGGCCAGGCCAAACGCCAAACGCCAAACCAGTCATTCAGTTTAGTATATAACTCGCGCCTTTTCTCTGTATAATGTAAACGGAGTCAACGAGTCCCCCAGCCCAGTCCCCAGTCCCACATGAGAGTATACATTCGTGTGTAAATTATACGAAGCGAATATATTAAGGCGATTTCATATCGCGAGAGTGTTTGAGAATTGAATGCTTTTATACGCGTGTTTCATTTGGTTATATGTACACCTACCTACGTACCTACATGCTGTGACCAAAGCCCCCAGAGTGGTTTGCCGAAACATAATTCAACAGAATACAGAAAACAGAAAACGAGTTTTATTTCCTCTGATATCAACGTTCTTCTTAGGTGGATTTTGTTTGGATGGTAAAAGACAATCTCCTTCCAGTCTGGTTTTACACCATAGTCTTTCTAAGCCCATAAAATCCTTAGATAAACCTAAAGCTCTATGTAAAATTAAAGCTCCACAGGAACAGATAAAAGTTAATCTTCACCAAACTATCCACACTGAGATAACAAGGACTATATAAAGTGCTACAGCTTGTACCCGCACGATTTTCTACATGTATAAAACAAAATCAGGTCTCATGTGCAATTGAAGTAAACCCTCGTAAAAGTTTTATTTCTAATGAGATCTCCACTTATTTCTTTCAAAGAATTTTCAACTCTTAGGAGCTACTACCGCCATATAATAATGAGTATATTGTATGAAGTTCCTGAGGGTATGAAAAAAGAAAATTGTCGGGAGGAATTCATCCAAGAGATAACAAACTTTATTCGAAAATACAGTAGCGTTTAAAAAAAAAATGTCCGTTAAATTTTAGTGACACAATCAAGTTGGTATTTAAGAATTTTGATTGCCTCTCCTTTTAGAGATTTCTTTAGAAGGCGAGTGCTTCTTTAAATCTGGAAAAAAAATTGAATCTGGATTTTTTGTTTGCATATGCAAATTGAAATTTTACTAAATAAAATGAATGACAGCTGAATGAAACATACACTTCTGTCGTAACAAAAGCAAATGTAAAAAATAATTATAAAGTCAGTAAATGTAGGTTGAACAAATATTATGTTGTATTATAAGAGCCCCGTGACCAATCACAAGACGAAATAGTTACAATTTTTGATTGGAGAAAATTTTTCTGACTTTTCACATTTTGGAAATCCATCACAATTTTGACAGGTCACAAAAACGTCATTACTTGTGATTCATGCAATAGTCGGTCATAACGATGGCATTGATAGCAAAATGGCAATATTTTTATTGCACTGTTGGGTGAAGATGATATAAAATTACTTTTTATCGTTTTTCGTACTTAAAATTGTCTAAAATATGTTACATTTCGTTTTTTTTGCGATCCCTGTAGAATAAGTTATCTACATTAAAGAAATATTGAGTAAAGCTTCGCATAAAGTTAATAAAAGACATTATCTGTTTATGTGTATGTTTTCCTGGTCCTTTCCAATTGATTTGAATGATTCTGCAAAAGATTTTTGTTTAACTTTCAGTTTTAAAAAAAAGGCAAAACGAAGAAACCCGTTGGAAGGAAACCTTAACTATAATCCTATGTGCGCGTTGGGTGGTCCTCTAATATGATTTTCGTCCTTCGTTTTCCAGACCTCGTTCCTTGCGAGATTACGTTCCTTGTGGGATCACATCGCCGATGAAGTTAGTTATACCTGAGACCGGAAGAATAAAAGTAGAATTTACCTACCTTACCCTTGGGGATGATAAAATACTTCGCCTATAAGAGGAAGGAGCAAATCAGTCTCTGCAAAGGACTGATTTCTGTTCACTGTCACATCCTGACATATACCAAGATTATATCCGGAGTAATATTTGCAATAATAAAACGGAAGCATGGGAACCTGGAATTAAATTTAAGTTTGTTACATTGTAACAAATTAGGAAAATATTTTTCTACTTACCTTAGTTTTCTTAAATGTACGACAGGCACAGAGTTGCACATGAACTTAAAATCGGAGTCCTGAAATGAGAAAATGGTACTGGTCAACATTCAAATAACACAATTATTAAAAAATTAACTCACCTGTTTCGGTTTACACGTCAAATACCACACGAATAACAAAATTCACTTAACCTCACAACCGACACAAAACACTGACAAATTTGGAGACGAACTCTATTTTTCCGAGCATAAAAACGATAAAAACGGACTGGCCGTAACCCGAAGAATACTATTGTGTGCCTTCCGACCCGGAAATACGTAACGGGAAGAAATCACAGAGCCCCGAGGCCATCTGTCACCTGTCGCCTTTTTAACATAAAATCTGCCAAATTTTTTCCGAATAACCAGAAAGCTAAGAAAATTATGAAGAATATTTTTGAAGCGAAAGTGAAAGAAGAAAAATTAAAAATTTTGAACCGATTTTAACCGATTCGAGAAATTTTACGGAATAGGAGGCGGAAGTGCGAATAGTGGCCGTTTTACAATAAAAGCTTCGGTATAGGTGAAGCGCTCAATCTCTTTTGAAAAGTTTGGAGGAAGCACAAAGTGCGGTCAGTAGAACGTTAATTAGAAAAGGTAAAAAAAGACAAGTTAACAAATAGTGAAAAATAAAAAGAAAAATTCAGTAAAACTTGCGACAAGGAGTACGAGGAAAAACCATCCTTAAGGAAGCAGAAGGAGCAAGAAATCGAAGCAAGAAGTCACTAGGAGTGGTGGTGTAAGGAGGCCAACACAGGAGAGGACAGGAATTTGACTCGAGGAAAAGATAAGTACCCTTTGCTCAATATTTTCAATATTTGCTATGTTTTGAATTGATTTTTCCCAAACATGTCCACGAATTTTTTTCGAAGTGTGCATAACCTTGCTGGCCATTATGTAATCGGGGTTAGTAATGTCCAGGAATTTAATACCATAATTTGTTTTTTTGCTTTGTATAAATCCGGTTAATTTTTCTATACAGAAATCTTGCGATGCTTTGTCAATTTATTTTCTATTAGTGCATTTGTGTATTAAATGAAATATTTGTGAAATCTTAATAGTACATTTGGTTACATTTAGTTACCCTAGTTAGTTACTATTGTTACTTTTGAGTAACTAATTAAAATAAGCTGTAACTATATGAATATTTCCTATTTGTTTTATCGCAAATCATATCTTGATTAAAAAAATAAAAAACACTAACAGCATTTTACACTATTTATTCAAAACTAAAGATATTTTTCTTTTGAAAAACCAAACCGATTTTCCAGTTTCAAAAGATTTCTTCTTTAAATTTGACTTGCTTTTGAAAGTGACTTCACACTATAGTAACTGACAGTGCTTAGACTTATGTATAATACATTTTAGTAATTATGGAGAGATTAGTAAAAAAATTTTTCCTTTTTTTCCAGCAAAAGAAAGGATTTTCGTTCCGTGTTATAATAGGATCGACAATATTGTCGTATTGAATTCAATAATTAATTTTTCTTCCAAACTTTTCAACATGACTACACAAAATTAGTTTTTTGTACTCTCCGAGCACTGAGATAAATAAGAAGCAGAGAGCCTCCATTAAAATCTGCGGCTCATCAAAAGTGGAACCATTTTTACCTTTGCTTTATATGAGTACTTCCTCTTTCGCCTTCACTCCTTCCATTTAAGGCAATATATGAGAAACAGTGGTGCTATAAAAATATCTATCCTTTGCTTATTCAAGTTGGCGCCGAAATTTAAATTCAAAAGCCAGTAATCATTAAAAATGTCCAAGCAGAGATTCTATAATACTAAGTATCACCCCAACCTGCCTCCCAAAGCACTGTGGAGGAATCTAAATGAGTTGGGTATTAGTGAGCCTAAAAACATAGTAATTGGCTATGGCCCGGATGCTATTAACAATGTTTTTTGTCAATCACATAAACCAGTAGCTGGTCTTGAACGCTATAAATTCTCAGCCTGTGAAACAAGCGGATTCTTTTTTATAAGTATTCTTTAGGCTGATGTTATGAAGGCTCTATTTGATGTGAAATCGAATGCGGTTGGATTAAACAATATCTTCCCCAAATTCATTAAAATTATTTTCCTCTACATATTGCGTCCTCTAACGCATATTTTTAATACAATCTTACTTACATCTAAATTTCCTGAAATATGGAAGAGTGCTAGGATAATTCCCGTCCCAAAGAAACAATCTTCAACTATTATGGTTTTTGCCCTATTGCCATCTTGCCTTATCTATCAAAGGTTTTTGAGAGATTAGTATTTCAACAAGTTATGAAATATATAGATATCCTGAATCCCAGATGACATTCGTATTGCATTAGATAATACCAGTTAACAACTATGGTATTGTTGGACTTCTCAAAGGCCTTTGATAACGTTAATCATAACATTCTGCTGGATGAACTTATTAGCAAATTCCTGTTTTCAAGATCGGCCGTCAAACTTATTTACTCTTACCTGATCAATAGATCTCATAAAGTGATCGTTGATAATAAATCGTCACGGTTACTATCCACCTTTGCGGGTGTTCCTCAGGGTTCCATACTGGGGCCTTTATTATTTTTACTTTATATTGATGGCATTTCCTCTGCTATTTCATTCCATTCTGCGGTTCGCTTTATATACAAATTAAGGCGCTTTAATCATGTATCTAAAATTTACTAGGTCATTATTGGGCTGTAATCTTGATGACTACCAGAAAATGCGCATGCTTCTCTTTTTACACAAACTAATTGTTACAGGACTCCCGAATTATTTGTTCGAAAAACTATCATTTATAAGATCAGCTAGGACATTTGCACTTATCAATCCTGCCTTTAATAACTCACCCTCAGAACACCAGTTTTTTGTGCACTCAGCCAGGTTATGAAACAATCTTCCTGTAAATTTGCATAAGATACAAAACGGCGATAGGTTTAAGTCTGAATTGAAATCTATCTACCATACTTAGGTTATGCATATGTTTTACTTTAGATTTTATGAAACTAACAGGCCATACTTGATCGCGGGTATTAACTAATGAAATAGTTACTATAGTGATTGAATTATTCTAAATGATTGTAATAATTGGTATGACAGGGTTCATTGTTATTAATATTAGATGTTATAGATAGTTATTCATTTCACATTTACTTTTCTGCACATAGACCTGAGGAACTTTCTCAATTGTGTAGAGTTACCTTCATAAATAAATAAATGAAATAAATGTAAATAAAATCTGTAAAGTACGCCTCAGGCCGCTCGACCACCAACTTGGGTGCAAATTTACTGAAGGATATAGGCGAAACTAAATAAAACAAATTTGTTATATCATTATCATCCGCTTTTCATACTAATTGTACATTTTTGAGAATTGTATTGAACTTATTATCTACACTCGAATAAGGTAAACAGAAAAGTTGCCCCTCTTTGTGAGACGTTGCTCTCTCCATATTTGTTTCATCTCAGTATCTTCCAGAATTTAGTTTGTTTTGCCGTACGATTTCTCATATCTTTTTTTTATCTTGTTGTGTTTTTGTTGTTGTTTTTTACTTTACCAGCGGCATCGTCTAGCATAGCTCTAGAGAAAACTCTACCTTTCAATATTTCTAAATTTCAAGGCTATTAAATCCAAAGGTCTTTTGAAAATGTTCTGTCCAATCTCGGCATGTACCTATACTCTTACTAATATTTCTAGAATTTCACCCTTATGTGAAGCGATAGGAATAGATCTGCTGCTGGCCCCTCACGCAATCTTGGACGGTTATCTCGTTGTGGAATTAGCTTCTTTAAGATAATTGGCAGCATTAGCAGTCCATTTTGAGCCCTTATACTAACGCGACCTTTCATTTCAACGACATTTACCAAAAAAGCGTCGTACTCAGAAGTTAAGATAGTGAGGCTTTATGGACGCACTTCATGAAGGCCTACGACTACATTATACCGAGGTAGAAAAGAAGGAACAAGTCTAAGACAAGGTATAGTTTGAAAGAGACCAAGATTTGTATTAAAATTCATTCATGTTTGCCAAAATAAAAAAAAATATATTTTTTGATCACAAATAATCACTTTTAATGGTAGAACACTTTCCCAACTGTTTTAACCCTACGATAAACGAAACCGCTATGCCAGATGGATCTTCTGATCTTGCAATTGAATATAGCGAGGATTCTGTGGATTTTATAACAAATGACAAGGTAAAGTGGGCTATGAATTCCTTCAAACCATTTAAGTCGCCCGGAAAAGACGGCATCTATCCCGTCTTTCTACAGCAATCGGGTGACTTACTTGTCGATAGACTGACACAGCTGTTCAGGGCGTGCCTCCTTTTAAGATACACCCCGAAGCTGTGGCAGGAAGTTAAAG